>CABFOW010001159.1:114910-130785 GCA_902141385.1 Timema californicum | reverse complement strand
ACGAAACACCAGTGAAATTAGAGTTGGTTTAAAATTATTATTTTGAAAGTTTAAATATGTTTGGGCATAAAAGCTACCATTGGCTTCATAAATACAAGGAAAAAGTTGATTTAGAGTGAGCAAGAAACAATGATTCAACAGCGGAGAACGAAGTAGCCCTCTTTCTCTTAGAGAATGTATTCTTATTCAATCCAAAGAGGGACAGTTAATCACTTCCCGGATGACCTGGTAAGGTGTCGGACTTCTGTGCTGAGGGTCCGGGGTTCTATCCACGGTACCGGCACAGATTAATCTGATTTCCAAACCCTTCCTTCACCTCTGACAAGACGTGTATTAATCACAACTTGTGAATGTGTGGAATGACAGACCTCCACCGTGGTTCGGATTCCACGTTAAACTGTAGGTTCCTCCATTTCATCTCACAATCACCCTACCATTACACATTAGTGTAAGTGCGTATAGCCCGAACGGTTAGTAAGACGCGGTGATAATAATAATAATAATAATAATAATAATAATAATAATAATAATAATAACGTCCCGACCCCTTTACCAGCGACAATCTGATGAAGTTCCTAAGGAGAGCTAGGGGGTGTGAGGGTCGTATACAGCATATCACAAGTACAGGGTTTAACAAGCTCTGACTTCCCTAAAAACACTCCATGACACTCCATTGCTTCAGTTTTCTGGTTAAAACTTATTAAAGGGACATTTATTCTAAACATATTACACTATTATAAAGCCACATGGCTGACTCACTCAATGACATTAATGTTTACCCACTTTCAGATGAGCTATTAGCTTGAAATTAGGCATACTTATAACTTCTAGCCTGTAACAGAAGTGAAAATTCTAAACAGTTACAAATTTTAATTTGTAACCCCCGAAAAAATGCAAAATGGCGGAGCAATTTTAAAGTCGGTGCGGACCTTTCTTTGAAGGTCTCTTGTGGCAAAACGGTAAGACCTATCAAAATACGGCTCTGGAATTACATCAGTTTACATCCATTTGCAAAGAAAACTTACTGGGGGTTTGGACCCCCAATGGTCAAAGCGAGTAATAATTATAAAATCTCTCTCCAAGGCGCTGGACATCCGATCTTATCAAACTATTAAAAATATGGTTTTAATTTATTTAAAAAAAACGCTTCTGTGATCGTATGGTCTAAGGGCATTACTCTCGCCATAAGCTGGACTGTCGATGACGGAGTTCAAATCCTGGTCGGGTGTACTGATAGTAGTTTTTTTCCCTAAACGGTTTTTCACTCTATCTCTCTCTCTCCACAAGCAAATGTGGGTATACATGCTATAAAACTCAATTCTACTCATTCCTAATACTTTAGCCTAGTTGGTACATCATTTTATAGCCCGAACGGGTAGTAAGACGCGGTGAAGTTTTTGTTTTTATTTTTAAAAAAAGCTATAATCTCTCTCAGAATCATGGCTATGGTCGCATGCAATGACCCACGGGCTGGGAACATGTTCCAATTATCAGGGTACACACCAGCCGTCCATTGTTATCCGACAGTCTAGGGTAGGGTCAACACGTGTTCTAGTTGACCGGCGCTTTCTCTGGCGTGAGAGACGCCCGTCTTGGACGCTCGACGGGTCACGTGACGACTCTTGCATCACGCGCCGTACGACACGCGGACGATCGAGAGGGATAATAAGATTCCATTGTTTTTTACATTAATGGTTTTTTTTAAATTTTAAAGCCATAAGTCTACTAATATATAAACATTATTTGTTTTCTGTGTGTACTTTTAGCACCACGTCTTACTACCTGTTCAGGTTATACGCCTGTGCACTAATTGCACTAACGGGTTATGGATTAGGAAGGTTTAATTTGGAGGAAAATGCACCCACATTTGAGTGGAAGGAGAGTGGAAAACCGTTTAGGAAAACCCGCCTCAGTGCACCCGATTGGGATCGAACCCCCATCTTTGGCAGTCTAGTCCAACACGAGATTAGCACGTTAGTTTACGCGGCCACCAAAGGGGATTTGCTTTTTTTTCACCACCGCGTCTCACTACCCATTCGGGCTATACGCTTACGTACTAATTACGATAATGGTTTTAGGGATTAGGAAAGTTAAGTTTATAGGAAGTGTACACACATTTATGTGGTAGGAGAGAGTAAAACCGGTTTGGAAAAAACCACCCTCAGTAGACTACACCCAACCGAGATTCGAACCTTGATCTCCCCATCATTGGCACTCAAACGTCTAGTTAACATATAGGCTAATTAACATTTATGTCTACCATTTTCTTTAGATGGCAGCTACAATTAAAAATTACTTGTTAACCTTTTTTCAACTGTTACTCTTTCATGCAAGAACCCTACACCGATAGTTCTGAAACTTTGTAAACATAAATCGGATGTCTGGTTAACATATAGGCTAGTTAAAATTTACGTCCGCCATTTTTTTCAATATAGCAGCTACAAAACACTATTTTTTAACGTTTTGCTCATGCAAAAAGAAATACTAAAACGATTAGGATGAAATTTCACATGGACATACATTGGATATCCGGTTAACATATAGGATAATTAAAGTTTAGGTCCGCCATTTTGTTTCAATATGGACCCTACTTTTGTGCTTTTTTCTAAGCTTCTTCGTATCGGATTTTCATTGGACTAACTTTGAAAGTTTTCTAGATATAGATACTTATTATAAAAATAAATACCGTGATAAGAAGCGGTAATTATCTGGTTTTAATAAAATTATATAGTTTAGTAATGACTATGGTTTTAATTGTAATAACAGTAATAATAATTATAGGTGTCTGAAGACAAATGTTCGATTCAAAAGAAGCTGAATAGAATATTTAGTTATTCCAAAAGTCAAAATGAAGTCCAAATATTATTTCTATGGTTTTATGTGGCGTTACAAATATTATTTTATGCGTAGCTCCAAACATGGAGTTTTAATGTTATGAATAAACCCAGATTATTGGGGGTCACGTGCTTGCTTACTCCCCCCTCCCCCCTACCTCTTGCTAATGACCCTCGTGATATGAATATATGACTATGGATACTACAGATATTTTTATTAAAAAAATTGCAAAAACGTCCAAAATATTTCGGCCTAAGATGGTAAATCAAGTTTTAATCACAAAATTTAATGATGTACTTCAAATGTTTAAAGTTTAAACATTAATTTGTAATGCACAAAATAGCACAGAAAGACAAAAATTACACACACACACACACACACACACACACAAAAGTGTATTTTGGGTTCCAACATGTTCATCGGTGAAGTTTTGTATTTGCCGAAACTGAAATTTTTTTTCGGATCAAAATTGCAGTTTTCGAAGATTCACACACCCCTAGTATTAATGTAGCTTTAGGTAACTTCATTTACTAAATGTTGTTTGAAATTTTAAATATTTTATTTTTAACCAACCATAATTTTTATTGATGATTACTACCATCATAGTAATAATAATAATAACAATGCTGATATACTTGGTCGAATGGTTGATGGGATTGTCTCGGACCCCAAATGCATAAGTTCAAACCCGATCAACTGCATTAGGAATTGTTTATATACATATTAAAGGTTCCCATTCTACTTCCTGATAAATTTTGGTGCAGCTCCTATTTTCATTCTGCCCACTCCCCCATTTTTACCCCAACACATATTACGGACAACAAGCATTTTTATTGAAATAATTAGATAAAGATGAAAGTTTCACTTTACAACCATTACTGTTTCCAGCCTGTGACCTGGGTCAGTATCTTATTCAAACTATATGTTTTCCAGTACCGCCTTGTTCAGCCTGTCGTAGCTTCATATGTCCTATAATTTATCGTAAGACCAGGACAGGCACAACATACAGCCCCCGGCCGTTAATTCATCACTGTGAAAGGGTAAATCCACATTTTACCAATGATACCATTTTCTGCCATGCAGGAATCGAACGCGGGACCCTTAGCTCACTATAGAGACACGCTACCGACTGAACTAAGGAGTCGGCAGAATAAGGAAAGTATAATTTAGAAATGTATCCCCATGTGCGTGTAGGGATTGTGATAAAACTTTTAGGAGAAAAAAAAAACCTTAACAAAATCTGACCGAGAATCAAAGCCTATCCATGTAGGTTCCTATTACTTACCTGACCCATTTCAGATTAATTCATAGATAGCTCTTTGTTGAAGCTTTTAATAATTAATATAATAATACAGCTCTACTAATAGAAGGAAGCATTCATCGTCGCATATTTTCAGCCTCTTATGTATTTTAATAAAATAAATCAAGAGCAGCCATTTAATCAGAGATTTAAAAAAAAGTGTATAATATTTTATTAAAGAGGTTCCTGCACACCAGAGGAATCCCTCCGAGCAGTATTGAATATGCTCCCGACTGACCTACTTTTCACTCCGCAACCTAATTGGCTGCCGCATGGAACGTTCTAATTTTGAAAATCTCCCTTGATATCGTGACGCCATCTTTATTCCCCCTCCCCCCCCCTTTTCTTTCTAATCAAGCCACCTCGGGCGCAAACTCCTACAAGTGTGACTGTTATGAGTTGAAACAGGTGTCCTCATCTTTGATAGCAGAGCCGACGCGACGTCTTGGCGTGAAATCAGGGGGGGACGGGAGGAGGACGCCATCTTTGTCATTAGTTTTAATTTTATCTTTGTGATGAAAACAAAACTTTCCTCTCCCTCTTCCCCACCTCATTTTGAATCAACTTTTAGCTGTCTGCGCGCACTGAGGTGTGTGTTTCACTAAGGCGTGCACCTGAAAAGGTAGTTCCGTTGTTTAAGAAATCGCAATGTACTGGATTTCCGGTAAAAGGAGGGAAGGGGGGAGGGCAGAGTTCAAATATTGGTCTGGTGCAATGAGAATAGTTTATCTCCAAGTTATTTAGATGTGCGGTTTTTCCCATTCACTCCGTTATTAACAGCTTGAATGAATGACAGATTAAAAGTAACGACCTATCGATGAATAAATCCCCAACTAGCCACCATTACAATTTACAAACATAACTACTTTCATAATATTAAAAGGTGACCTGGCGGTCTAGGGGTAAGGTGTCAGACTTCTATGGTGACGGCCGGGGTTCAATCCTAGTTGATAAACAAATTTAATGATTAGATTATCAATATTTCAACCGACCAAATGTAAAATTGACTGGGATACAAAAAAACAAACAAAAAACAATGAATTATTAAAATAAACAATTAAATTACAAAACCACAAACTGATAAAAAAATTAACCAACTTTTAATCTCATGAATAACTAACAATTTAAGTGATTATTTAATACCTATTTAACTGACCAACCAATAATCGGACAAGAAACTAACCGATAGATCGACCAATATTTTTGCACATTTCTTCATTTCTTCTTGTACATTAGTTCAGCTCACTAATAACCGCTATTTAGCAGCCAACAATCGCTTAATGGATATTGGCTTTTCTCCCAGTTTTGTTAATGTTTAGTAAACAGTACAATTTTTATATAAAAAAGCCTTTTAGAAATTAAAGTGTATCTTTTTCCAGACAACATTGATAAAATTTGTTTGGATATTAGTTTTTTTAAAATCGGTATTGATGATATTTATCAAAAGTGACAGCTGAGGATCATATGACTTGGCGTCTGAATATATGAAAGTAAATATAGCAGCTTTTATGACTGTTAATAAGGTTCTTCTTATGAAAATGTTGATGTTGTACTTGAAATAAGTAAAAAACATAAGCCAGAAATACTTTGGGATAGTGTTTCCTATATTTAAAAGGTGACATATATGATATTATATCAATAAAAAATGGACAAACATTTGCTTGCTGTTTTAGTATAGCATCTCAAAAAACAAGTATATTAATATTTTTAATCTCGCTCCATTAATAGAAGTTAGTAATATTAAACTCACGTTAAATGTCAGTTTTTTTTTAAAGTATTGGTTTATTTTTAATTAAATACAATTTGAATTATGTGTAGACCTAACTCTTCTCACGTTTAAGGTAGCTGTGGGTAATAAGGCCTAGCTAAGGGAGATTTGAAATAAAATGAAAAATACTGCATACAATAATCAATTGTTTTTATTGCTAATCAGTCTTACGGTATCATAAGAACAAATTATAAACTTAAAAGGGCAACTTCTATCATAAACGAAAAGAAAATTTAACATTTTTAAAAACCATGCAAATAGGCCTTATTAATTTTACTTTGGTAGGGTGGTAAGGCATATGACTAAAACATATGTAAACATTCGAATTTGATGCTATATTTGGTACTTGAAATAAAAAATAAAAAAATTATAGTAATTTCACAATGAAATCTTTCAAAAACACGACACGGACGAACTCCTCATGACACCATTTGGTGCACTGTCTCATATCGGCCATCCTATCCTCCTCATATCCATGCCAATACCATCCCATTACCATCTGTGAAGCATCAGCATCCTTTCTAATGTCAGATTTTACAAATATTTATTTGTTATTAGTCTAGTCAAAAAGGTATTTTGTGACTGGTGTTCCTCTGTAACTCATGGAATTTTTTCGAATGGTCGGTGTTTTTTCCTTTGTTTCTATTGGTGTTGGCATGAGTTGGTGAAAATGATGTATTTATTTCAGTTGGGAGAGGGGCACATCATCATCCGAATCAGAAGAATAAATAATTTGGTAATAGCTTCTTCCAGTATGTTCGACTGATGTTTGTTCGTGGTGAGCGTTCACTGCGGATGTTGATGCTGACGTATCCAAACTTTATTATTTACCTGGTGTTCTGAAGTCTTCTGAAGTGATCCTGAAGTGGACTGTTGTGGAAATTGAAAGGCAGCGTTTTTTTCTTTAGCAGTAAAAATTAGGAGAGTAATAAGGTCTATGGCTCATTTTGATAGATCCTAATACCCACCGGCCCCCAAATTAAAAAAATAATAAAACATATTTTGACATCAACAACTAATTCAAACAACTCATAGAATCATAAAAAGCGTGAGCTAAGGAAGATAGAGTGCAAACTTACTTAGTTTACTGTAATATTATTAAAAATTACGATTGTTTCTGAAGGATTTTTACTATTCGAGCGGCGCGTCCCTCTCCTGCAAAAACTGAGATGACACTGGTGACAGTGAGCCGGGTACTGAGTGGCAGCGCGCAGGAATCAACTTGTCTGCACCTAATGCACGCGTGTGTGAGGAGCGTTTATGTGCGTGCATTTTAAATACGAATTTTGCTTCTTAGCCCGTATTACCCGACAGGCCTTACAACCCGCAGGTACGTTACCAAGATTTCACATTTTATAATTGAGTGTGTAAACTATTTAATTTGCAAGTGCCTCGAGAGCTCAAGATAAACTGTCCTTACAGAGAAAGTACCCGAATATCGTCCCCCAACATTCTTGGTCTGTTAGTTGTGTAACCTACCGGTAGCTGGTGAAAGTTGTACCGAGAGTTAAAACAGTCATGTTATGTGAGAATAGTGCAGTTACAAGACGCGCAAGTGTGTCGTTGTATTAGTTTTTGAAATCGCAGTATCAGAGTTTTTGATAACATTAATTTGATCAACAGCCAACAAAGCTAAGGTATGTTTTCTGCTTTCTTACTCACCCTGATCAGAGAGTGTGGAGAACATCGCTCGTCTTTGTTTAACCATTAGTGAATTGTCTTTATTTGTTTTAACAGTAAAGCCACCATATTGATATGTGTTTAGATGCGCATTATCGTCCCCTAGTTAGTTCCTATTTTCGCCCCGGGGACGATATTAAGACCCTAATTAAATTACATTTTTAATATTCCTTTCCCCTTATATTGCAGATGTCTTCACCAAATATTAAGAAACGTAAAACCTGATATGCAGGCAATATGTGTGCCGCTGTTGCAGCAGTTAGAACAAAAGAAATGGGTTTAAAGAAAGCGTCAAAATCTTTTAATGTGCCTAGATCTACACACAAAGATTATGTGAAAAGTAAAGAAGAGTATTGAAAAAATTGTTAAAGGTAGTTTAGGCAGAAAGCCTGTTCTTCCTGATGAGCTTGAAGATGAGTCGGTGAAATATTGTTTAATTATGGAGAAAGATTTCTTCGGCTTAACGACAAGGGACGTAAGGCGCATGGCATTCCAACTAGCCACGAAAAACAAACTGTCACACCCATTTTCTAGCGAAAAATATACAGCAAGAAAGAAATGGCTTTCGCGATTCTTTAAAACACACCCTTATTTAAGTCTTCAAATGCCTCAATCAACCAGTTTTTTCCAGATTAAAGGGCTTCACGCCTAAAAAAGTATCAAAGTTTGTTTTATGTGTTTAAACCCAAAATGCAAAAAATTAATTTCTCACCCAATAGGTTATTCAATGTTGTTGAAACTTGACTCATTGTTGTTCAACACAAGACAAGAAAAGTTGTGGCATTGAAGGGTAAGAGACAAGTGTCATCATTATCATCCGCTGAAAGGGGTGCTTTTGTGACAGTAGTGGTCACGTGTATGAGTTACTCTGGAGTGTTTATTCCACCGTTAATGGTGTTACTTCGTAAGAATATGAAGAAAGAGATACTAGATGGAGCTCCCCCTGGAACAATTGGTGCCATTCACATGACTGAATGGATATAAGTGGACAATTTTACCAAGTGGTTCACACATTTCATTGCTACTGTGAAAACTTCACTTACAGACACTGTGGTTCTTGTATTAGATGGGCATTACACACATGTTAGAAACCCAGACGTTATAGATATGGCTCGAGCTAACGGAGTGGCAATTGTGTGCCTACCGCCTCAATGTACACAGCGTATGCAACCGTTAGATGTGACTTTCATGAATCCGTTCAAAACATATTACTCCCAATAAATTGAGAATTAGCTTAAAAACAACCCTGGTCGGGTAGTAACAAGCTATCAAATTGCTAACCTGATGGGGAAAGCTTATGTGAAATCAGCTACAGTAGAAGTAGCAGTAAATGGATTCCGAAAAACTGGCTTGTTTCCCATGAATAGAAATGTTTTCCAAGTTCATGACTTCGTTTCATAAGATCTACGGAAAAAAGAGAAAAACAACGGTGACCCTCCTTTCATTTTACCATCAGAAATATATCCCGTTCCAACCATTCAAAATAACAAAACTGCTGACCAGATTTCTCACCAGGGGGCTGCAGTTCTTGTGACAGGGTCACCACACAAAAATAAAGTAACGAATGATCGTGCTCGAAAAGAAGCCAATGAAAAAAAAGAAGCGATAGATAGGCGAGAAAAGACAAATTGCATTACAAAATGAATCAGGAACTATACTATAAAATCGGTCAACTTATAAGAGAGGTAAGTGAGGAAAGAGGGGTAAGCTAGAAACACTGACTGAAACGGTGTGATAAAGACAGCACACGGTTTCCTCCTCATCAGAAGACCTGAGTTTTGTAGAAACGGATGATGAAGACAGTGAAGATGATGAAGATGCTCAGTGTTTTGTGTGTGATAAATGGTTATCCAATGACAAACATGGTGAGGAATGGGTTCAGTGTACAGAGTGTCATCGGTGGGGTCACACTGTATGTTGCGGCTGTAACATCAATAGACAAACATTTATTTGTGAGATTTGTTTGGATGGATAGCTTTATGAATCTAGTTTAATATTTAAATAGCTAAATAAACAAAGTATTAATTGATTATGCTAATTATTTGTGAGGCTTCATGACTTTTTGTAGGGATTGAAAGAGGGGGGCGGTATTAAGACCACTATAACCCTAATATCGTTCTTCGTACCTATTTCTAAAGATATTAAAAACATACAATTAACTTTATTTTTTTCAATTTAAGTTCACGAAATTATATATACATTGTTATTATAATATAAATGATTAGCAAAAAAATGGGTTTCCATACTTTCTCTGAAATTCAGATAAAAAAGAGGAAGATGTTTGGGTACTTTCCCTTATTAGGAACCGATTCAAAGTGTAAAATAAAATGTTGAAATGAATAAACCGTAGCCCCAACAATATATTAGTGCCAATATCTGAGGAACTGTTATGAAATGAAAGCGTGAAACACAAAAAACGTATTTAATATCACAATTGAAGTAATCTCTAGGACTATTTTTGACCTGGAAGATATATGAATAATATAAATTATTGTGCTGTTAGGCTTTTCAGTTACTACGCGAAGCCTTTGTCCAAGTCTCATTGTTGTATGTTTCTTCCGTGTTTACGCTCCAAGAGAACAATAGAACATGGGAAGGGATTGCGAACAGATGATACCAATAAGTTTTCATACGTTGGCAGAACTGGGCCGTCACGAACAAAGGAAGCGTGCTTATTTTTACATGGCCTAACATTACAATTTGAATGATTAAAACTGTATAATATTTTCATAAGTATAATATTCATGAGACTTAACGATATAAATGATAAAATCTTGAAAATTTTATTTAGGAATTTAATAATTCTGTGACGATGGTTAAGTTATTGATTTATCTTTTAAATTATTATTATTATTATTATCTCCGCGTCTTACAACCCGTTCGAATTATACGCACTTATGCTAATGTATAATGTAGGGTGATTGTGAGATGAAATAGAGGACCTACAGTTTAACGTGGGATCCGAACCACGGTGGAGGCCTGGCTTTCCACACATTCACAAGTTGTGATTAATACACGTCTTGTCGGAGGTGAAGGGAGGTTTTTGCAATCAAATAACTCTGTGCCGCGACCAAGTAATGAAACCCGGACCCCCAGCACAGAAGTCCGACACCTTACCCCTAGACCACCAGGTTACCTAAGTGTACAGCAATAAAAAGTTTAGTTTGGTACAGTAAAAAAATACATTGTTTTTTCTAAAATTGCAGTGGGCTTCTTAAATCGATTTTTTTTAAACCTTCGAAAGAGAGTTATAAATATTTGTAACGGATCGAGCATTTTGAGGCAAACGACTGCAAAATGATTGCGTTGATGTTATTAATAAGTGATGGCAAAATAATCATATGAAGGCATGATCAATAAATAATAGGCTAAATTAAGACGTAAATTGGTTGTACCTAATAAAATTTAAATGTTTGTTATTTAAGTTAGTTAACTTGCTTTGGCACATCTTACTACAGTATTAATTTACCACAGTACCCGGTGATACCCAAATTCCCCACCTGAAACGTTTTAAAACGAGACATAAAACTAGAACAAAAAACATAAAATGCCATTCGTTGAGACTGTCGTGAACATTCGAAACAAAAAACAAACTCATTTATATCTCTTAGCTATGTCTCTTCTTTTCCTAGCTCTCTGAATTCGACAAGGCGAGAGGTGTGGGGAATAAACTTTTCCAAATAGGTGGAAAAAAAATCGAATAAAAACCTCGAGAAGACGAATCCCTTTCTTTCTGTTAATCTATTAGAGGAGGCTTCATCTAGAAAACTTCTTTGTTTTATAAATAGCTTTTGTTTGCTCTCTATAAACTCAATATAGCAGCTGTAAAGGAAAAATTGTTCGAAATACTAAAAATAGACTGGTTTTATTTAAATTGTTCAGATTGGTCATTTAAACTGTAGAGTGTTCTAAAGTGTGTTTTATAACAGACTTAGTAATTTTTTTTAAACTTGAATTTCTTTAGTATTATTGAACACAAAAATATATTCCTCGGAAGATATAATCAAAGATAAATGCAAATAGGGATGAAAAGCACATTTTTCGATTAAAATAATACTATATAAGTTTTAAAAAAATATAATAAAACCACTGACAACATTTAGCCGTAACCTTCGTTTTCTCTAGAAGCTAACCTTGATTGATTTTGACTATGTAGGTCAATAGTGTAATCAGTCAAGGTAAGACTTTTGATAACTTACAGCGTAAAGTGAGTGTACATTATTATTGAAACTATGCGTTCCATGCGAAAAATATGGTTCATATTAAATTTAATACAGAATAGTGACGTTAAGACATAATCGAGAGTTTGGACATGTTGAATATTACTTGAGCCTTAGATTCAAACGCTATCCAATCACCTTTTAAAATACTCGGGTTCTAATACCGATAGGGTAATTTTATAGACCGTGGGGTAGGGGTGGTCACGCTAATAGAATAGGGAATAGAAAAATATAGTTATAAATGTGTCCACATTTGAGTAAAGGGAGAGTAGGAGATTATTTAGTAAAAATCACCCCTAATACACCCGACCAGGATTAGATCCCTCCATCACCATCAATCCAGACTGACACGAGAGTGATGCGTTACATCATGTGACCAACAATGCGGGTGAAGCGAGTTTTAAAAACGGCAATGATGCGTGTTTATAAGATTACGTAATCGAAATACTGTTATTTCAAAATATATATATTTAAAAATAGGTATATAAAATATATAAAAAACCAAGAATAACGCTAATAAATACCAATGTATCTTTGGGTGGAAAATATTTTCTTAAATATCAACAATGTTTAACAGTTAATAATGTATCTATGCGCACTGAAGACACCCGAAAGCGAGCTATACCGACCTAGCTGACGCCACCATTAACAAATATAATGCTATCATTTGAGGATAGAGGGTGTCATGTGGTCAGCACAACGAACCCTCCAACCAGTCTTCTAGACTAGATATTAGTGACATTTTCCGACATGATACCTACACAAATATTGAAGTGAAAAATACTTAAAATAATATCCTTAATGATATTTTCACTCATTCTCAAGAAGAAGAATTTTTTAAATAAATAATCTCAATATTTATTTAAACCCTTGTGTTTATTCAAATATTCTTACATATTTTTAAAAACAGTAGTTAAACGAAGTTTGCACCGCATCTTACTATATCCAACTGGGCTATTCTCATTTTTATACTTGCAGGATAGGGAAAAGTGAGGTACAATTTAGAAGAAAGTTACCCGTCTTTACATGAAGGAAGAGTAAAAAAAAAGTTTAGGGTAAACCACCCTCAGTGTTTGCACCGCATCTTACTATATCCAACTGGGCTATTCTCATTTTTATACTTGCAGGATAGGGAAAAGTGAGGTTCAATTTAGAAGAAATGTACCCGTCTTTACATGAAGGAAGAGTAAAAAAAAAGTTTAGGGTAAACCACCCTCAGTACACCCGACTGGGATTCAAACGATGACCTCCCCGGTCACTATCAGACCAGACTAGATGAGATTGACGTTTAGTCCGCGTGCCTGCTGATTGCGGGTGTGAACGAGTGGAGGCGGGAGTGTAGGAAACCTGAGTTAATGACAATGTTAGTGCAGTTTTTATATCAAAACTTTTTTTTGTCAGAATGAATAAAACATGTCTTCATTATAAATATTGAGTCTAATTTTCTTCCCATGGTGACTTCAACAGTTCTTAAATTTCTGTAATGAGAACGTAATGGAGGAAGAACTTTAAACGAAGAGACAAAAATGTCATTAAATTCCAGAAAACCCTTGATTAATATTTAAGAAATGTTGATATAACCATATGAAGGAACGTAAACTCTATATTTGTACTGAAGGAATATTTAATTTATTTGGACCAAAAAAGTGTGTTGATATAAAAACTGCAAAAATGCTTACCTTTTCTCGCCGCCCCTACACTTCTACCTTAAGTTGGAGTCACACTTAAATCCCGTTTCCATAAGCTAATTTAGCAGCACTGCGTGGCAGTATATTGTTTTGAATGTGTAGTTTTTCTACGAGCATGCGCGGCCAAACTAGCAGCGCTGCAGTCGCGCACGATCGCGTGTCCTCGTAACACGCCGCGCGATTTGTTGCAGCGCGGCCAGTGTAGATACATATTTTTAAATGGTAGTGTTTCCTCGGGCGGTAGAAATACGCGCGACTCTTTCGTTGTTGATGTGTGTGCTAGGCTAGCCATTGCAGGATTATATAGTTATTATAAAATGTTATGCCAACAATCTTTTGGGAGTTTGGATGTGGCGATGTTTATTTTTGAGATAGAAATGCTACCGATTCTTTGAGATACAAGATTATTATGTAATAACTTTTCTTTAGAGTATGGCATTACTGACGGGATTGTCATGCAATCCAGTTCGGCCGGCTGCACATAGACTAGTTGTCGTTCTGGTGGCACAAAGCGCTGTTGAGGGTACACCTATGGAGGTTGTCTACACACCCGCCATGAGATGATGTGATGATATTGAATATGGAGGTGTGGGCCAGTGGGCGTCTTAAACCAAGCTTAAGTCTAATTTACCAACTCCTGGTGACCGTTGGGATAATTACCCTTAAGTGAAAGGTATCCAAGGTACCAGCCGAGAATCTAACTCGGTACCTCTAGGTTCGTAGCCAGATGCAGTGACCACGGGGCCGAATATGTTATCATATATAGGACATATGAAGCTATGGCAGGCCTCACAAGCATGTAGTCGAAAATATATGGCTTGAATAAATATTGACCCAGACCAAAGGCTGTAAACAGTGATAGATGTAAAAAAAAAACTGCTGACATGAGATAATACTTGGAAAATGTATTTTCGTCTTTACGTTCAATTATTATACTGATGTGTGAAAATACTTGTAAAATGATTTTAATCTTTCTTTATTTTTAAAACTAACGTATAAAACTGTCCTGTTTCTAGTATTGTTGAAATGAGAGGGTGAACCTCGTACCAAGTACGTAATATTTTAGCAACTCTATATTTTCAAAAATGTGTTTTACTTTGGGGGCGCCAAGAAAAATTTCAATTTTTATATTTGAATTTTCACCTTTCACCAATATTCATGTATTTATTAATGACGAGTTGAGCATATACATATTTTAAATGTATAAACCAAAAATGTGTGAATGTGTGGAATGCCAGGCCTCCACCGTGGTTCGGATCCCACGTTAAACTGTAGGTCCTCCATTTCATCTCACAATCACCCTACCATTACACATCAGCGTAAGTGCGTATAACCCAAACGGTGAGGAGGAGGAGGAGGATATGATGATAATAATACTAATACCAATAATAATAATATAAACAAAACCCAAACTACAAGATTATCATTCTTTCGATTTAAATATTTGAACCTAAAATTTTGAGTTATGTTAGAAAATGCGCTTGTTGTTAAAAAAATTATTTACGAAGATATTAATGGAATAATAAACAATTTAAATCAGAATAAACATAAAAACTCTGAAAATTTCGAACTTTATTTAAGTACCTAATTCATTAATGGGAAACTTGGCCCTGCATATTGTCAGTCAAATTGATGTAGTCAGGAATATAACTGGAGACCGCTGTACGTTAGGCAGTTATCAAGATGAAAATCAGTTAATCTTTATCTATATTTTGACTTGTGTGAATCGGTGTTATTATGAAGCACAGTAGGAGTGTAGTTTCAAGGTGCACTTTATCAACAATGGATAAGAGTTTATATATATATATATATTTAACAAAAAAATATATAAAATTACAAAATATAAGGCGGGTGCCTAAAATCAGTCAAGAGGGCACCGTGGCGCCCATGGTAACTGCGTTGCCGACCCCTGGGGTAGAGTATGACACCACGGTCGGCGCACAGTCTTGTAAGTGATTGTAACGTTTTTACAAGGTAATTCATATGGGGATGAACTGTTCGAGATAGTTTGCAGCACCATAAAACCGGCGCATAGTCATGTGACTGAGAATTCTACTACAAGGTTTAGTTATATTGAATATAAGCGTACTCGCAGACGTAATACCACAAAATACCATAATAATTGTCTAGAGCTCTGCTGACGCTATAGACACACCAAATTGGAAAATTGGAAAACATATCTATTGGCTTTTACAGGCACGTCTCTTGTATTACAGAGGCGGAGTTGAGAGGAGAAGGGGGTCTCAAGCATTCAATTGTACATCTAGCAATGTGGGCATGTATCCAAAATTCAATTTTGAAGAGAAGGGAGCGGGGAGTGAGAGAGAATGGGAGAGAATATAATAAAACACTTGCTCACAAATTTAGCAATGATGGGGGGGGGG
>CABFOW010001159.1:93415-109025 GCA_902141385.1 Timema californicum | reverse complement strand
ATTCCTCCTATCGGGTTAGGGTCAGGAAGGAAGCATTTTAGAGGTAATCTACCTGTATTTGGGTGGAAGGGAAGTGGAAAACCACTTTGAGGAAATCCCCCTCAGTAGGCCCGACCAAGATTAGAACCCCAATCCCCCGTCATTATCAGGCCAGTCTAACACTGAAGTGTCGCCCTTGATCATTCGGCCACTAAAAGGGTTGTCTTGTTATTAATAATATAAATTAAGGCGGAGATGTTTCATATTTTAACATTTATTCCGTGTAGTTACTGAGCAACGCGTCTTACTATCGTTTCGGGGGTTCTGCATATTTACACTAACGGGGGCTAGAGGATGAGGAAAGGACAATATAGATGAATTGTACACGTATTTGAAGTGGAGGAAGATTGGAAAACTACTACAAAGGTAAATTAGCGTCGTATGCTTACCAATACGGGTACGTTCGGTATAGTGATAACAGTATTGCATTGTTTCGAAACAGCTCACACTGACTTCCATCCCAACTTAGCCCACAGTGACTTCCATCCCAACTTAGCCCACAGTGACTTCCATCCCAACTTAGCCCACAGTGACTTCCATCCCAACTCAGCCCACAGTGACTTCCATCCCAACTTAGCCCACAGTGACTTCCATCCCAACTTAGCCCACAGTGACTTCCATCCCAACTCAGCCCACAGTGACTTCCATCCCAACTTAGTCCACATTGACTTCCATCACAACTTAGTCCACACAGTGACTTCCATCCCAACTTAGTCCACATTGACTTCCATCCCAACTTAGTCCACACAGTGACTTTCATCCCAACTTAGTCCACATTGACTTCCATCACAACCTAGTCCACACAGTGACTTACATCCCAACTTAGTCCACATTGACTTCCATAACAAATTAGCCCACAGTGACTTCCATCACAACTTAGTCCACATTGACTTCCATCCCAACTTAGTCCACATTGACTTCCATCACAACTTAGTCCACACAGTGACTTCCATCCCAACTTAGTCTACATTGACTTCCATCACAACTTAGTCCACACAGTGACTTCCATCCCAACTTAGTCCACAGTGAATTATATCCATACTTAGCTCACGGTGACTTGTATCCCAACTTAGCTCACAGTGACTTGCATCTCAACTTAGTTCACTATGACCTCGACCCCAACTTAGTCCATATCGACTGTTCTAACATGCCAGACCTAGCCACCAGACACGAGTCGCAATCGACTAGTCAATTGTTTCCCAGGAGCTTTAAAGCTCAACCTCACCTGCAACAAATAGACCCAGCCGAATTGGTACCTGTACGCTCACCTTCCAAAAACAAGGGATACCAACCTATCTATTGGAAATTAAAACTATTGTAAGAGAACTTCCTAAGTACATGATAATGTATGTACACGTTTTACACACTAGCTTACACGTGGATATACGCCTACACTGAACACACTACCTACATTAGCGACAACAATTTTAATACCTAGGGTCGGTGACCTGGCGGTCTAGGGGTAAGGTGTCGGACTTCTATGCTGCGGGTCCGGGGCTTAATCCTCGGTCCTGGCAAAGATTTATCTGATTGCCAAACCCTTCCTTCACCTCTGACAAGACGTGTATTAATCATATCTTGCGAATGTGTGGAATGCCAGGCCTCCACCATGGTTCGGATTCCACGTTAAACTGTAGGTCCTCCATTTCATCTCACAATCACCCTACCATTACACATTAGCGTAAGTGCGTATAACCCGAACGGGTAGTAAGGACCGGTGCTAATAATAATAATAATAATCTTTTAGAAGGGGAATTGATTGCTAAGCTCTTTGGTTAACCTAGATGTTCCTTTTTTTCTCAATGTTTCTGTAACAGTGTATATTATTTCATTTATACTCTTTGGTGGAATGTTACACTCTTTTCTTTTTATCATGTCTCTGTAACAATGTATATTATTTTGTTTCACATATCTCACGATATTTCAGTAAATATTTCTATTTTTAGATAAATGAGCGATCAATTATGTGTGGCACACCGTAAGGTTTATTTCATTAATCCGCTAGGCCAATAGAATTAAAACTTTGTTAAATTCTCTTGCAAATTACAAATGAAATCAATCGTAATAGATTTCAGATCTGGCGGTAGTGATTTCATAATTTTTACCATCCGAAAGCTATATTTTAATGAACAATGAAATCACTGTCTATACTAAAATATTGTTTTTTTTAAATATCAGTCCGTAGCTATCTTTTTAAAAAAAAATAAGAATCAAATTGTTTGTGTTCCATCAAATAAATTCCTCCCTCGGGAGCAAAGCGAGCAGCCGACGTGAATGTGAAACGAACTGTACGTTCCATTTTCGAAAAACAAACAAAAACAAACAAAAAATAAATAAACACGCGCGGATCGATGGTAAATAAAACCAGAAGTTGAGGAAGACGAACTAGTTTACGGAATTCATATTTTCCAGAGCCGTACGGGGTGAGGATTTATTTAAGGACGTCTCCTATCTGTTACGTCACAGCAAGTCGGGGTAGGATTTCCCCTATTTATGTATTTACGTGGGCTTTAAAAATATAACATTGTTTTATTCCCGAAAATGTCATGTAGGAATCTTCCTGCCAGGATGTCAATTAAAAAATAGTCCGTGGAAGCAAGTAAAAGTTAATTCAGAAATGCACATCAACTCCGTCCACCCGCTAATAGTAGAGTGAGTGTTTATACTCGACATTGGAAGAAGGAAAGTGTTATCAGAAGGTAAGTAAGAGTTATCGGATGGTGGACTACTAATTTTCTTCCCTTTCTCTCTTTTTTTTTACATTGGCGTCTAAGTATTATAGTTGTTAAGGACTTAAGAGTGCTTAAGGGGTCTGTCCAGGCAGCTGTGATATTACCAATTAAATGTTGCGCTTAGGTTAAATATTGGGAAAAACCTTTAACAGTACACTAGAGTTTAAAAGTTGATATTTTCCACTTTAAAAAGTCATAAATTAAACATATTTTAGTTGATGATAAATGCCCGGGAAACCAAAACATTTATTTGGCCAAAATAAATCAAATATTTCTCTAGTAGATATAAGAGTTTAATTTTTTCCGCATGGTAATTTCAACAGTTGTTAAAAAATCTATCATAAGTATAGCGGCATTCATTAGATGAGAAATTTTTTAAATGAAGAGAAAAAGTTATAATTAAATTCCAGGACACCTTTGAACGGATATTCAACTATTGATGCCATTATGTGATGAAAACAATATTGTATTTATTTCGGCCAGACAAATGTTTTGCTTTAAAAGTTGCAATAACATCTACCTTTCCTCACGTCCGTGACATCGCCACCTTCAGTGCATCAAGTTAAGGTACAACCAATCTCGCAAATATACAGTAGACCCATATTTTCTTTGGTGCTGACTGACAGCTGACGGCTTTGAAAAGCTACCAGACCAATGTATGTATCCCTACGCCTAGCCCTATGTACTGCAAAAAACATGTGTTTAGCAGCTGTCACCTCTGACAGTCAAAATTTAGGTATATACCTAAATGTTGACTGTCAGAAGTCAGCTGTGAGTTGTCAGTCAGCACCAAAGAAGCCACGAGGCTACTGTAGCTTCGAATTCACCAAAGTAGGCAACGTCGTTAACGTAGACCAGTAATTCAGAAAATAGTTTTATGGGGGCCGAGGAGAGAGGGTGAGGTTAGGTGAAGGGGTGGGAGGAACACGGCCAAGGTAACATTAATAAATGAACCAATCAATAGTCACGTGGTCCGAAGCCTCTTTACAAGGTCGGGCATTCGGATGGATCAAACAGGACGCGATAGTTATCACCTTGGCACACACGATAGTTGTGATATATATCGATATTATCGGCCAATTGACCTGACAGTTATGGGTCGGGAGCGATCTCCGCTGAGTTGATATCAGAGTTTGAGCCTCAACTAACAACAATGGGTACTTTTGTACTTTATTCTACAGTGTGGCTTACACCAGTGTTTCCCCAACTTTCACAAGTATGTACTCTTTCAGGACCATGACCCAACTAACGTACTTCTTTCAGGACCATGACCCAACCAACGTACCCCTTTCAGGACCATGACCCAACCAACGTACCCCTTTCAGGACCATGACCCAACCAACGTACTCCTTTCAGGACCATGACCCAACCAACGTACCCCTTTCATGACCATGACCTAACCAACGTACCCCTTTCAGGACCATGACCAAACCAACGTACCCCTTTCAGCTCTCGTTAAAAAAAACCTTTATATCTTGTAAACCAGTATTTCTCAAACATTTTAGAGCTACGAACCAATTTTTAAAAAGAGAAAATTTAGCGATCCACCTACCTTTAATGGACTTGGGGGAAGAAGGGGGGTATTTTTAAATTTAATTATGTTTTTACTTCTGTTTATTTATTAATTTATCTGTATCCGCATATTGTGTGCCTTGTTTTTCCTTTATTTTTTTCACTTTCTCATATGATCATGATTTTCTATATATTGAAATGAATTGCAAAATGTTCACACTGCAAACAACTATTGGCAACCCACCAAGGGGTACGCTTACCACAATTTGGGGGACTGGTTAATACCGTTCTATCACCAAGCTGTCTTCCTTAAAATTACACATCATCATCCCGTTCCTTTAGTTTAGATCAATGGTCGGCAACCGGTCGATCTCAAAGCAATTTTCAGTCGATCAAGTAAGAAAACTACATCGTTATTAAAACTCGATTTTTGAATCTTTTAAGCTCGTGAACCCATCAAGTACTTATAAATAGTATTTGAGTGTGACCAAAATTACTTAGAAAAATTAATAGTTTATCATTAAAATGTAGCCTACATTTTAGTTGTGCTTTTTTTTTAAAGGTGCGAACATAATTATTTGAGGAAGGAAGGTTGATTTTAAGGAATAAATATATAAAATGCAAAAAAAAAAAGATTAAGTATAGTAGAGAAACGATGGATGATCGAGGGATTTTGTATAAGTTTATGAATAATTTGGGGCCCATAAGATTGCCAACCTCTGCTTTAAACTTATATCAACAGTACAATACATTTAGCATTCAAAACCCAAATCAAGATTTTTAGGATGTCCTTATTGGGGTAACACAATACATCCATAAACAATTAGGTGGCTTCCTAGACCGAAACAGAGCACCTAGCGGTTCACGGCTTACCACTGAGCCAAGGACGACGAGCCAAAATTAATTCTCATTTGTTTAAGCTAAATGTTGGCGAAGTTCCTTTGAAAAGATGATTCTCTTCCATCCCGTGTTACTAAATATAAAAATAGCTATCATTAATAAAATTAAAGGTAGGATTTTTTTTAGTACCACGTCTTACTACCAGTTCGGGTTATACGGTTATGTACTGTACTGTACTCTACTTTACACCCATTACTGTTTCCAGCCTGGGTCAGTTTTTTATTCAAGCCATATATTTTCGACTAAAGGCCTGTCATAGCTTCATAAGCCTTAGACTAGAACAAGCACAACATCCAACCCCCGGCCGTTAATTCATAAATGTGAAAGTGTAAGCCCACATTTCACCAATTATATTTTTTTTCGGCCATGCTGGGAATCGAACCCGGGACCCTTATCTCAGTAACGTTTAATCTAAGGTGTCGGATACACTTATGTACTAATTACACTAGTGGTTTTAGGAATTCGTAAGGTTATATTTAAAGGAAGTGTGCACTTATTTGGGTGAAGGGAGAATGGGAAAACCATTTTGGAAAAACTCTCAGTACACCCGACCAAGATTCGAACCCCAATCTCCCCGTCATCCGCAGTCTAGTCCATTGCTGGAATAGCGCCTTACACCATGCGGACATCGAATGGGGTGATTTCACATTAATATCAATGGTAATCTAATAATAATATTTTGCTGAGAGATCCAGACCATAAAATTATATAAGGGTTATTTATAAACCACGTAACACTTTTTCTCACTCTTAAAATTGAAAAATGACACCGGTACACGGGTATCGAACCCGGGACCTTGGACTTAGTACGCCAATACTCTAACCACTGAGCTATCCACGATTCCCGTGTCTAGATGTCATTTTTCAATTTTCAGAATATGATATCTAGATGCGAGTAAATCCTCACTAAAAACAAATATACTAGCTTTGGCTATTTGATTCTTTTTCTAACCTTTATTTTACCCTCCTTACCCGCATGTAACACCTCCTCTCAACGGCGTTACGTGGTTCATGGATAACGCCATAGGGAGGAGAATGGTAGACTTTAGATTAGGTTTGGAGAAATTATGGCCCGCGGGTCTCATGTGGCTCATCACGTATTTTTATGCTGTCCGCAAGTTATAACTATCTATCTACCAATAAAATGGTCAAAGATACGAACAATTTTGCATTTATCTCATTAAGCTATGTTTTATTTGACAATCACTTGAATCACAATCACTTAAATCTTCTTCTTCTATATTTAAAAAATGAAGAGTTTGTATGTCTGTCACGAGCATTGCGCGATATCTACCCCCCGCAGAAGTCTAAAATTTTAAAATGTATTACCTCTGTGCACAAAAGTATTGTGCATCTCAAAGCTGGATTTTTTTATTTTTTATTAGTTGTTACTAAAAACTGAGTCGAAAGAAATCCAATAAAGAATTTTTTCTGTATGTTTAAAGCTAAAGAAAAGCGTTGCCCGGGGTAGCCATGCAATACATTGCGCGCCTACCCCGGGCAAAATCGGGCATTTTTGCTGGTTGTTTATATTGTCTTCTTTTTTGTTGTATGATAATGCTTTTTTTTTATAATAAATTACATCTTCCCAAAAATAATATTTTATTTGGTGGCTCATTCTTCTATTTAAATTATGAATGCGGTTTTTGGGCTAAAAAAAATTTGCCCGGGTATTCTTTAAAGGAAGGGTATCAGCATTTTCGTGGAGGGAAACCATTTAGGGCAAATGGGAAATATTTCAGTGCACATTTAGCCGAGGCTCGAACCCTATCCTTCCCGTCACCGGCAAACCTGACGCATTTGTCCTCCCTTCTCAAAAATCGATATTTTTTCTCCAGATGTCCCTCCCTACAGTGCAAACCAGACGATACAAGATTGACGCCTTTGTCCGCGTTCTCGAAAAATCGATGTTTATTTTCATCTACTTTCCATCCAATATACAGTGAAGGACACAAATCCTAAACGAGAAAGGATCCTTTGGAAGGATGGATGGCCATTTGTGATGGGCAGATCCATTCTTCTCTCATACGACTCACGCGCCACTAGTGGCTTATCTAGTAAACTATATGGGAGAGCGGAAAACCTCTATTATAGAATATGTTACGATCAGATATTTTCGTCGCTGAAATCGGTTTCATACACGCCGCTCGGATGAGTGCAAAAGGCGATATTTCCAATCTAGGAAAGAAGCCTGAAAATGGTAAAAAATATTGGGGTCCAAACGAAGCCTAAGACTCAGAGTGGTGACCGAATATATGCATATATAATAGCATCACGTCTTAGTACTCATTCGGGTTGTACGCATAATACTAATTACGCTAATGTGTTAGGGATTAGGAAGGTTGAATTTAGAGGAAGCGTACCCGATTCTCCGTGGAGCGAGAGGGGAAAACCATTTAGTAAAAACCACCCTTAATACACCCGACCGGGATTCGCGCACCAATCTCCCCGCCATAAGCAGTCCAGTCTATTGTGAGTGTGTTGAAGCTCTAGCTGACCGAATATATTTTAAGACGTTAGACATATATTGTTCTTGGTCGCTGGTAATGGGGAGACCAAGGTTCAAGTCCTGGCCGGGTAGACTGAAAGTTTGTTACGTATCGTTTTCTTTCAATAGAATTTCTACGCGCCAATTCGGGTGCATTTTCCTTCTCATGCGCAACATTCACCAGCCACATCCCATTGATAGAATTAGTTGATAGCCGCCTTTATTGGTGGACACGCGGGCTGAACGTCAAACTCGTCTAGTCTGGTTTGCCAGCCATGGAGGATTGAGGAGTTCGAATCTCAGCTAGGTATACTGAGGATAGTTTTTTTATAAATGGTTTTCCACACTTCCTTAGTTCACGATGATGCGGATATATTTCCTTCATATTCCACCCTCCTCACTACCTTATCCCATTAGTGTAATACATTGCGGATATCCCGTACGGGTGGTAGGACGGGATGGATCGACTACTATTTTTAGTCAAATACTTGCATTCAGTTTGTGTTTACATTCTTTGAAGCCTCGGAGAGAGTAACTATTGTAATCGTGAGAGAATATATATAGCTCGAGATTTTATTTTGATCAATATCGACCGAAAGAGTTGTTTTTTCGACGCCGTCTTTGTGTCCGTATCTACAGTAGCCCCATGACTTCTTTGGTGCGGACTGACAGCTCACAACTGATTAATGACAGTCAAAAGGTAGGTATATACCTAAATTTTTACTGTCAAAAGTGACAGATGCTGAACACATGTTTTTGAAGATCATCTGGTTCGACGTAGGGATACGTAATTTGGTCTGGTAACATTTTAAAGCTGTCAACTGTCAGCTGTGAGCTGTCAGTCAGCGCCAAAGAAGCCATGGGGCTACTATAGGTATGGAGCCGAAACTGTTTAACCAATCAGACTAAAACTTGATGTTTAAGGTTTATATAAAGTTCCCGCGAGGAATTTTCAGAATTAGATATCCAACTCTGAAATCAAGGATAGCTTACAGAAGGCCAAAAAAAGATAAAATAGATTTTATCGAAATCCGCAATAACGATTTTGATCAAAGTTCGTAACTAGGCACCGTTAAACATTAGCGACAAAATGGAAACTCTCATTTTCCCGTGAGAATGACTTTGGGGATATTTCACATAAGTGGAAATGTTCAATTTTAAAATCATATACCCGCAATTATTTAAAATACGAAATAACTTACCATTGTATAGTTGTTATAGGGCTACTATTGAAAGTAAACAGCTTTAATTTGAAATATATTTTTATAAAATTATTAGTTTCTATGCGATAAGATGATATAAATATATATATTTTATGGAGGTATATTTTGAAATGTGAAATTGATTGTTAAGCTCTTTGTTGGACAAAAATGTTCTTCTTTTCTCAATGTTTCTGTAACATTGTCTATTATTTCATTCATGCTTTTTCCCTGAGTGTTTCTGCAAAAACGTATATTATTTCGTTTAACAAATCATATTAGTGTTTAGTAAATGTTTCTATTTTAGTATAAAGGAGAGAGAAAGTATGTGCGATGCATTGTTTCTTACTACCTGTCCTTGCTATCCGTATATTTACGCTATTGGGGTGGTTATTAATATATAATTTTAATTAAATGTACCATAATTTGTAAATACGGCGAGTTGTAAACAATTTAGGATAGTCCAACCTCTATACACTAAACCTGGATTCGATCCCCGACCTCACCGTCATCAGTAAACCAGACTACACGAGACTGTTGCCTTGTTACCAGGTGCCGTCTACTGTAGGTCAAACTTATAACAATTTACCGCCTTGAAACACCCACTCCTGACTATAACGTAACCGAATAAACCTGTTTTTATAGGGCTAACGAATACTAATTCTGAAAAAAATGTAATTAACAACATTGTCACCAACAGATACAATTATGTTCTGATTGGTATGCATTTATATTGAGTCTATATACTCTGACGTTGACATGTTTGAAATGGGGGGAGGGGGGGTAGACATATCAAGGCTACAAGGGAAAAAGGGGGAAAGTCACATTACACGTATTTTCCAGGACAACTTTTATCTTTTAAACCCTCATAAGGACCCCGGTTAATACTCTTTTTTAATTAATTTAAATATAACAGATACCTCTTTTAAGGACGTCTCCTACCTGTGACGTCACGGCTGGTCAAGATAGTATTTCCCATTTTAATTAATTTACGTTTATGACGTTGAAACAAAAACCATAAATTCTTACTTAAATAATTCTAAAAATAGTCCTACAGGGTCACAACATTATTTCTTTCTTTAAGTAGTTTTTTCAATCTATTTTTTATAAATCCTCTACAACTTAGGATATTTGTACTGGTCATGAAAATGTCCTGTAAGAATCTTCCTGACAGGATGTAGATTTAAAAAGTCCGTGGTAGCATATGTCTTTTAACTAGAACAGGAAAGAAGAAAAATATAAAGTTAAAAAGCAAGTTAATGTTTTCAAGGTGCAGATATTAAAGTGACTGTGTAAACTCGTCAGAGGAAGGGGGAAACAGTTATCAGCGCGTAGACAAAAGCCCTCTTAGGATGAACTTCTCATTTTCTTCCTTCTCTTTCAATTTTGTACATTGGCGTAAGTGTGATAGTGCTTAGACTGCTTAGGTGCATCAAGTTGAGATACAACCCGCCTTACAAAATAGCTTCGAAATCTCCACGTATGCAACGTCACTAACCATAATCTAAAGTGCATTAGAATGGTCTCGTGGTTGCCTAACAGATGGCAGCAGTAGCTCAATTTAAATATGACAGAGACCTCTTTTAGCCACAATCTAAAGTGCATTATAAAGATATCATTATTGTCTAGCAGATGGCAGCACTAGCTCTATTTAAATATGACAGAGGCCTCTTTTAACCATAATCTAAAGTGCATTAGAATGGTCTCGTGATTGCCTAACAGATGGCAGCAGTAGCTCAATTTAAATATGATAGAGGCCTCTTTTAGCCACAATCTAAAGTGCATTATAAATATATCATTATTGTTTAACAGATGGCAGCACTAGCTCAAATTAAATATGACAGAGGCCTCTTTTAACCATAATCTAAAGTGCATTAGAAGGGTCTTGTGATTGTCTAACAAATGGTAGCACTGACTCAATTTGAATTAAAACTGGACGTTGTCTCTTTTACCCCTTATACCCTTCATTTATAAAGTCGATGAATCCCTCACTGTTATCAACGAATAAAACACAATGGGTTTATGTTTGTTTTTTCCTAAAATGTGTCCATGTGATGGGTTCTCATGGCCGTCTCCCATGGCGAATTAATTTTAAATTTCATTATCGAGTAGTAAGTAGTGTATATGTGTGGAAGAGACAAAATATGAACCCGGGAAGCTGGGGAAGGTGGCGAGTGGGTGACATACAAAAGGGATAATAAGAGAGAACGGGTTGGGATCTCATTTTTCCCCGTAATTCGTAATTTGCATGTCGGTCGGTAGTGCCCAGAGTTTGTGATTTATAATAGACCTGATTGGAGATAAAACCGTACATCTCCCGTTTTTATTTGGACGTCAGTTATGACTGCAAGGAGCTAATTTGGCCTATTTTCCTTGCTCGTAAAACAAAGACTCTGAAACTGGCCCTATGTATATATACATTTCATGTTATTACGAGTAATATATAATAATTTCATAAAAAAAATAATTCTATAACGTAAGCCCACAATTGGGATATACCGATCGAGCAGCCACCGATGTTAGTGATTATAGTGCTAACATTTGCGGATAGAAGGTGTCATATGGTCAGCACAACGGACCCTCAAGCCGTTAATCTCAGTTTTCTAGACCGAAACTGCTACTTATTTATTCTAGTAGCTCCTCATTTGTCCTCACGAGGCCAAGTTTGACTCCCCACATCCACTGCTTCACAGAATTATTTTTTTAAGCGTCAGGGATTGAACCCTGGACCTTTTATAGTGTTTATAATTGCCTATTATGTTCGTTTTTGCCTTTTATTTTATGAATAAGAGCCTTATCTTGCTTATTTTGATGAAACCAATAGCCGAAACTATTGTTGATGCATTTTAGTGGGGAATTCACCTTGTAGATATCATATTCTGAAAATTGAAAAATGACACCTAGACACGGGAATCGAACCCGGGACCTTCGGCTTAGTACGCCACTGCTCTTACCACTGAGCTATCCATCCAGTGGTAAGAGCAGTGGCGTACTAAGCCGAAGGTCCCGGGTTCGATTCCCGTGTCCAGGTGTCATTTTTCAATTTTCAGAATATGATATCTACAAGGTGAATTCCCCACTAAAATGCATCAACAATAGTTTCGGCTATTGGTTTCATTAATATATGCAATCCTGTACAATTATATATATAATTGTCAACTGGCAGCATAATCGCCAACTACCGAGTCGCTGATGGATGCGTTGTCCGATGGCTGTGATCTTAGATAATCACATGTTTATAAGCCGACGACTTCCGCGCCAATCTTAGACTCTGCCTTAAACTATGAGTGAAGAATGACCATGGGCACGGGACGAATCCTGGATAGCTCAGTGGTAAGAGCAGTGGCGTACTAAGCCGAAGGTCCCGGGTTCGATTCCCGTGTCCAGGTGTCATTTTTCAATTTTCAGAATATGATTGCTTATTTTGGCTTTGTCCTCTCTTCCCCCCCCCCCTCCCTTTCCCTACGATATAGATTTTTCTTCTAAAACAGCATGTTATTGCAGGGGAAAAGTTTCACTTCTTCGAAAATTGTAGATTAGAAATGTCCAAGCTTTTCAAACTATAAAAACACTATATTTGACAATAAACCCAATTTCTCTACTGAAAAACTAGTGATTAACAAAAATGTGAACCACCTAAAGAAAAGCTTCAGTGACCCCATGGCCCAATAACTCTCACAAAAGATTAAATTGCCAATGACAGAAAGATCGCAGTTCGAATTCCGTTCGGGTGTACCGAGGGTGATTTTTCCTAGACAGTTTTCCACCCTCCCTCCACGCAAATGCGGTCACATATCCTCTAAATTCAACTTTCATCATCCCTACACCATTGGTGTTATTAAATACGAATATTTCGGACGGATAATGAGAAGCTTTGCCAAATCTATTTTCTTTAAATATCGTGGATAAAATGTTCAATATTTAGAGTCATAATTAAAATAATGGTGAGACATTAAGACTTATAAAGAGCCAAAGCGATGTTGTTTATATTTAAGCACTCAAAATAATAATATTTAAAATCTATATTTTAGTGTGTGCGGTGGGTTTCATTCAAATAAATAGAGTTAGCCTGTTTTAGTTCCAAAGATTCGTGTATGTAACTTGTGTAATTTCAGTCCAGTATTAAATGGACGTACACAATCGTAAAGTCACATTGCAAAAGTTGAATTTTAGTGAAAGCTAATTACTTTCATGTGGCTGGTCATAATAATGAGTATTTATACATTTATTGTTATTTTTAATGTAGTCATGAACATAAATTAAATGCCAAGTATACATCCAAAAAGTAATTTATTACTTTTTCTCTTTCAATTCTATATAATATATTAGATTATATCTATATAAATATTTTTAACATTGCATCTTGTTGCCCGTTCGAGTTATATACATATATCTATGTCATATTATATATATATATATATATATATACTTAACTTACAGGTCCAATAGGTAATATGTATTACTCCGTGGAAGTGCAAAATGCCATGTATTGACTGTTCTTGCATACTTAAAAAGAAATGGTTAGACTTTTTTTAGTGTAGAAATTCATGAAGTAGAAAATGTGATAAGACTTTATGTTATAATTTAGTAATATGTTCCAAACTAGGATTGCTAGAAACTAATACTTTGGTAGGAATATACCATTTTTTGTTCCCAAACAAAAAATCGCCTTAAGGTGGGATGGAAAGAGGTGTGAGAAAAAGCCTGGGTTTTAGCAGTTTTTATGGCAAAACATTTTTTTTTTTTTTTTCAAAATAAATAAGATACTGCTCCAGTACAAACATAAAAAAAATTCACATGGCTATCTCGAAATTTCTTGAATATCCGTCAAGGATGTTCTGGAATTTAATGACAACATTTTTCTTTGTTTAAAAAGTTGCTTATCTAATGCCACTATTCTCATGACAGATATTCAACAATTGTTGATATCAACATTTGAAGAAAAATAAAGTTTATCTTTGTACTGGAGCAATATTTTATTTCCTTTAGTCAAAAAATGTGTTGCTATAAAAACTACAAAACCCTTTTTCTCGCGTTCCCTACACTCCCTCCTTAAGGCGCTAAAATATTCGAGCAAAAATTCCTAAAAACCCAGAAATCAAGTTGGTTTATAACGTTCCTGAGCAGGGCTCAATTTGTATTGTGATCCCCCTATTAAATTGCATCATTCTTTTAAACAGTCCAACACTTTAGATCAGTCGGTAGCGTTTCTGCCTACTTAGCTAAGGGTTCCGGGTTCAATTTTTGGCATGACCAAAAATTTATCATTGATGAAAATATGGGTTTACCCTTTCGCATTGATAAATTAACGTCCGGAGGCTGGATGTTGAGCCTGTCCTAGTCTTAAATTAGATTATGAGGCATATGAAGCTACGACAGGTTTAGTCAGTCGGTAGTGAAACCTATATGACTTGAATTAAAAGCTCACCCACGCCACAGGCTAGAAAAAGTAATGGATGTAAAAAAAAATTCTATTAACAAAGATCCATTCTAAGCTCCCCTACATGTTAATTTTTCGTTTCCCGGACATTTAGATCATAATGATAAACCAAAATATGAGAATTGGACTTTACAGAGTGGAAAGTGGAGATTTTTAAACTATGATTTACAAGACGTACACATTTGTATAGGGTCATAGAATATATTTTTGGGTTCACTCCATTAAACAACACACTCGTATAATGTTATAGGCTGTGTCGATATTTAACCTAAGCTCAACATCTGATTGGTAATATTTGAGCTACCTGGGCAACCCTCTTAAGGAGGTTTGCGTCGATGATTAATTGTTTTAGCACCATTTTATAATTTGGGAAAGAAAAAAAATATCTCTTTTTGAATTAAGGCGGCCGTCTTTGTCAGAGATAAAGTATTAATCGCTGTCAGGCCACAGAGCTTAAAATACAATGGTATGTGTAATGTTTTGGAACTACTTCTCTATTCTAAGCTTATACTCTCTCTCACCTTTGGCCTACAACCACCCATTGCCATATCAATAAGAAAGAAGGGAAAGAAAACTACAACACTTATTATCTCAATGTCAAGAGGAAAGCTCACTGCTATTCTTAAATATCTTATAATCTTTTGCTGTGAGCTCATAAAAAAATGACTGTTTTTGTTAGAGGAAGACTAAATCTAGAGCCTATTTTCCCATCAAGCCTAGTCTCATAGCTCCACAAATATGCTTAAAAAGTCGTTGAATATGAGCTAATATAACATTTTCCCACATATTTTTTTTCTATTAATAAAATTCACAATATAAGGCTTGTTAAGGAAAAAAAAAAGTCCCGTTGGAATCTTTCTACTTTATTTTGGCGTGAAGCATATTTTGAAATATCGTATAGTATAATTAAATATTGCGTTAGAACTGAACGACTGCGCAGCTATTTCTCACATACCGAGGAGGCCCCCTTAACATTTTTTTAGTGCTCATTATTGGGGACTTCTCTCGGTCCCGGCACAGATTTATCTGATTGCCAAACCCTTCCTTCACCTCTGACAAGACGTGTATTAATCACAACTTGTGAATGTGGGGAATGCCAGACCTCCACCGTGGTTCGGATCCCACGTTAAACTGTAGGTTCTCCATTTCATCTCACAATCACCCTACCACTACACATTAGAGTAAGTGCGTATAACCCGAACGGGTAGTAAGATGCGGTGCTAATAATAATAATAATCTAATAGTGAATTTGTTGCTTTTCATAACTACACAGTGGTGGATCAATTTGGGGGGGGGGGGGT
>CABFOW010001159.1:77134-93198 GCA_902141385.1 Timema californicum | reverse complement strand
GGGGGGGGGGGGTGTATCTATATAGGTTGTTTGAGGATCAATAGCAATTACCCTGGGTTATTTCTAGGAAATAATGTATCTTATTTACTTGGTCACGGTTTGAATGTATTCCCCGATATATTAAACGTGTAGGTATAGGCTTACATGCCAGATTTCCATTACAGATAGGAACATTCCTAAAGGCCAACATATTCTGATTGTTATCATTCTAAAAACTATCACGAGTAGTAGTCACACATTCCCCCTTGATACAGTACATTTTTAATGAGAAGGGTCTTTTTTTCGGCCAACATTGATAACATTTTAGTATATTATAGCTCATGGATATGCAAACTTACTTAAAGGAGGGCCAAAATAAAAAGAAAAATTGGCGGTCCTAAGACCTTTATTTACTAATTTATCTTGAAAATTCGTTTAAAAAACAGTATGATAAATACACATATTAGATTGACATGGATAAGTTAAAATACTCGCACATCATAAATAGCTTAGTGGATTAGTATGTTTTTGAGTTTGTTCAGAATATTTATATGATGGAGTGTGATTTGAGTGCAACCGTGGATAAGCTTCCAGCATTGTTTTATAATCTAGTTCAAACTGTAAGGAGGGAATTCTCAATAGAGAAGAAGACAAATCCTAATCGGTAGGTCAGTTTCTAAGATCACTTTTCCTAAGGTTCATGGTTAAAAACACTTTTTCGCATGAACATAAAAATACAAACATTGCCCAATATTTTTGGGCTGGATTCACCCAGTTTGGAAATGTTGATTCAAGTCATGGTTTTATAAAAAATACAATTTCGTTGTGTTTAAAACAAAACTTAACTTCACAACGCAACATATTTTAATTAATTATTTATCTCGTGGGTCGGATTGAACGCAGACCGTAGTTTGTCCCTCCCTGTTATAGATTATAACTGTTACTTTATAGATACTACCCGCATTGGTGGTCAAATGGTCTAAAGTAGGGTGGGCCGATGTTTTTAATCTCAAGGGCCAAATATGACTTATCAATTTGCACCGCGAGCCAAAGATGTAGTTAGGAATCTCATCAACTTAATAATATTGGCCTACAAACAACATTTAATAAACAATTGCTTTCAATAGCAATTTATATATATCTGGTTGGTAGAATCTTTTAAATTTTACTGCCAAAAAGAGTATTAATGTCTCAAACCTGTATTATTAAATATGCACGCACACAGAGACTTTCACAAAACAACTTAGCCTTATAAATATAAATGTATATATAAATGTATATATATATATATATATTTATATTAATCAAATGGGTGACCTGGTGGTTTAGGGGTTATGTGTCAGACTTCTGTGCTAGGAGTCCGGGGTTCAATCCTCGGTCCCGGCAGAGATTTATCTGATTGCCAAACCCTTCCTTCACCACTGACAAGGCATCTTGTGAATGTGGGGAATGCCAGGCCTCCACCGTGGTTCGGATTCCACGTTAAACTGTAGGTCCTTCATTTTCATCTCACAATCACCCTACCATTACACATTAGCGTAAGTGCGTATAACACGAACGAGTAGTAAGACGCGGTGCTAATAATAGTACTAATCAAATAAATGCATAATGAAATGCAATCATGATCATTATAAATACATATTTTTATTTTAATCATTCACTATTTCACATTTACCCCCGAGGTCTTCCCTTTGATTTCTCTCCAGGATACTGCGAGGGTCACATTCTCAGTGAGCGTGGGCCACATCAAGCCCGCGGGCCGCTAGTTGCACCACACTAGTCTAAAGAATCACTCTCGCAATAGACTGGACTGCCGATGTCAGGGAGATCGAGGCTAGAATTCCTACCGAGTGTAACGAGGTGGGGAGGGGGGTTCCTAAATGTTTTACACTCTCTCTCTCTCCGCGCAAATTCGGATAAACTTAGTTCTAAATTCAGCCTTCCTCACCCTCTAACACGTTAGCGTAATTAGTTAACATGCATACAACCTAAACAAGTAGTAAGACATGGTGTTATTATTATTATTTTTTAAGATATTGAAAAATCTATCAAAAGTGACAGCTGCAGATCATTTGACTTGACGTATGGAAACGTGAAAGGAGAGCTAGCAACTTTTATAGACTTCATATGAAAATTGGACTGTAAATATATTTTTTTTCATTTGCCTCTTTAGTAATTTAAACCGTGGTTTTGTTGTTGTTGTTGTTGCATTGATTTGTATCATAAATGTTACCGCATGCGGCGTAGCGGTGGGGCCGGGAGGAGTGGGGGAAGGGGAGGTTTAACGGGGGAGATTTCACACTTTCCCCTTAGTTTAGGCCACATCACATAGTTACGATTGTTATATTCTGTCTTTCTACATTCCACTAGGTCATGCTATGCATTTACATGCTCATGATTGTAACATTATATTTTGCTACATTCCACTAGGTCATGCTATGCATGGACCTGTCATGATTGTAACATTATATTTTGCTACATTCCACTAGGTCACTATGCATTTACATGCCATGATTGTAACATTATATTTTGCTACATTCCACTAGGTCATACTTTGCACAGACCTACCATAATTGTAACATCATATTTTGCTATAGTCCACTAGGTCATGCTATGTGCGAATTGACATGTTTAGAATTCGTTTCGACGAACGTGGGTAGTGTGGTAAACAGTGACTTCATATTCCATAGACCAAGGTTCAATTCCCTTCTCAGATGTACTGTGGTTGGTTACATGATACATCGATCGCTGACTTTAAAAATACATATTATTTGATCGAAGAATACCTTACATAATATCTAACATACCCAACATATTATTTAGAAGTGCATTAATGATCTACAATTATGGAATTAAATTTATATTACTAACAGAGGTGTATATTTGGAATTCTACGTTTAAATAAAACACACACACACATGTATACACACGCACACACGCACATACACACACAAACACGCCTCTATACTCCACTTTTCATAGAAAGGGCCTTTTAGAAAATATAAACTTTTTTTACTGTCAACATTGATATATTATTATTGTTATTTTATACGTATTGTTAATATCTATTAAAAAGGACCACTACAGATAACATGACTTGATATATGAAAGTAGATCTGGTTAATTTTCTAGCTGTCATATAAAGGCACCTACTGTGAGAATTGTTACTATACCAAAGTCCAGCCGAGCAATGAACTATGAACTAAGTACTTACAGTGAAGAAGGTTGGCGTGCAGTTCGCTTCTTTTATCGACGCCTCCCAACAGGAAGATTCTTGCCCTACGACACAGTGTGCGTCCTACCCCTTATTTATTTCGGTAAAAAATAAAACTTAACAGAACAAATAAAATATTGATAAAATAAATAGCTAGGAAACCGAAAGAAAATAATAACGTATCGCAGTGTAGCTGTAATTTTTTTTTCTTCACATTTTCACTTTTTTTTTTGTGAGGGAGTAAGGATATTAAGAATATAAATCACGCGTTAAGTATATCCGGATCGAGGGTATTTTAAAATATAGTATTTTGTTCGTTATTTCGGGGTTTTTATTTTCAAATGTGATGACACCAAAAGTTTAATCGCTAACGAAATGAGTCACTAATATATACATATGAAAAGAACAACAAAAAAACAGAGAGGTAGCTCACACGAATCTGTAATAATTCCTAACTTGAAGATGGTTCTTGTTTAAAGTAACGGTGTACTGTTCTGACAAAGGATTTACCGCAGTAGCCATCGTAGGAGGCTATGATGACACATCCGAAACGTGTGTATACGAGAGAAAGAGAGAGCGAAGGGGGTTTGAGAAACTAGTCAAATGGAGAGAAGAGTCAAATTGTTCCCTTTCTCCTCGGTAGCTGCTACTCCTAGCCTGGGACTCGGTCGCTACTAGCTAGTCCCTGGCCTTGCCTTGGCCTGGCTGGAGTTTTCACAAGCACCCGAAGTCGATCCGGTCGGTCGGTCGTGCCCGGAACCCCCTGCGCGGGGAACAGACACCAGCGCGCATGCGTCGCAAGGGGCCGGGTGACGTCACGGCCCGGGTTCCAACGTCATCAGAGGCATTGGGGGGGGGGGGGGAGGCGGCGTCTGTTTCCGCGACCTGCCATCACAACCGAGGTTCGGCGCGGCGGCAAAAATGAACCGTTTGAAAAACTACTTTTTGGATACTTTTTTTTAACACAGAATCTTTACATCCATCTGGGTCGATTTTTTGCGCGTCGTGTCTTACTACTAGCCGTTCGGGTATGAACTAATAATTACCCTTATGTAGGCCCGCATTTAAGGAAAGGTGGCAAAGGTTAAACCCCATAAGCCTCACAAATTAGGGCCTCCCCAAACTGTTTTAATCAAAAAAATGTATTCGTTATATAGATTACAGTAATAGTCATCTTTAATAGGTCATTACTCTTACGATTGATTTGCTGTAACTTACACTTTTGCCTATCCTGGGCCCAATTTTTTTTTTTTACATCTTTGAACCTTATTCTGCCAACATCGCTCGCTAACTGATCCATTTACTCCAGTCTTGGTTTCCCTCTTAAATTTCTCCCTTCCATATCCTCTATAATTATCTTCGTTAAACTATCATGTCTCGGTATATATTTTACCATGTTAACTCTTGTTTGCTTTACACCTTTCCAAAGTTTCCTTTCTTCATTTGCTTTTATTAGCACGTCTGTAGTTGATACCATGTCCATCAAATACATACTAAACATTATTCTGTAGCCCACATTTCTAATGCTTCTAATCGTTTCCCTTCAGTTGCACCCATGTTTCACATCCGTAAAGCGCAACGCTCCGAACAAATGCCTTTAGGAACCGTTTCCTTTTATTTATTTTCTACCAAAGGTATTTAACGTGCACTTCCTGAACCAATCGATTAGCCTATTTCATCACAAGAGAATTTCTATAAGCGATAGCGAAAGAGCCTATTAATTTTACCGGGAAGGTTATTTTCCCGTAACTTTCAGTGATATTTTACACGCCACAAACGACTTGGCTTTAATTCCTTTTCGAAGGAAGTTGTGCTACAGATTTGTATCACTTAAAAAAAAATCCTTTGAACACGGCTGGGTTTGAACCCACGAACATTGAGCCCTGAGGAGAGTACTTTACCCCAAGACTATCGATGTCGAGTAACCTGTTCATGATTTCCAAAATTATGCTAATCAAGGTTAGTAATGTCTTCTTGTTATGAAAAGCTTTATTCACCTGCGTTATCTTACTTATAATACACCTTGCTTCTGTAATGATCTTTAAAATAACTTATTATATATCCATTTTTATTTATTTCTGACAGAATATTATTTACTTAGTAATGGCTAAGACAATTCAACCACCGAAGCAGGTCATTTGTATTTAAGGTCATTCGACAGTGAGAATCGCTAATATTTTGGCAACTAATTTAACATAGTTAAGGGTAGAGGGAAGGGGGGCTATATTATAAAAGATAGCAAGTACTGTAGTAATTTCTCAGCCCGTTTCAGCAACACCTACCAGATAAGGAGGACGGCGTCCGCTTTACCAGGACGTGTCATTAGTTGGGATTATCTGACCTGCTTCCTTGGCCTGCCATATTATGTTCTACTAATCGGTGCTGTCTCTTCGATCAAATCATTCGAAACAAGAAATTTCGTGAAACATAAATTTCAAATCTATATTTACAAACCCGCCTCGGTGGCGTAGTTGGCTAACGCGCTTGTCGTGTTGAGCTCGACTGCTGAGGACGGGGAGATCGAGGTTCTTCGAATCTCGATCGGGTGAACTGGGGGTGGTTTTTCCTAAATGGTTTTCCACTCTCCCTCCACGCAAATGCGGATTCACTTCTTCTATTTCAACCTTCCCAATTCCTAATCCATTAGAGCAATTAGTATTTAAAGCGTCTAACCCGAACGGGTAGTAAGACGCGGTGTTAAATATTATTATACTTACAATTATCAATTCGGACATATTAATAAAATTGAGTGGAGCTAGGTTAAAAGAAAAACAATTAGACCCTAACTTTTCTAGCGTCCCCTCTCTCCTATATTAAGAGTCAGCGTATGAGTACCTAATTTGTCGGTGCTGGAGAGGTCAGGTTTTGAATTCCAGCTGAATGTACAGAGGTAGGTTTCTCCTAAAGGTTCACATTCTCTTCACTCAAATGGGGTTACAGTTTCGCTAAACTATATCTCATCCCTTAACCACTAGCGTGATTAAAATGTATGTAGTATGGGACGGGTAGTAGTATGCAATGTGAATACGACCCTTCGACTAATTTGAGTTTGAAACCACAAATATAGAGGGATGTAGGTGGACTGGGTACTATTTTGACCCTAGGCTAAGACCAACCTTTTTATCACCGCGTCTTACTACCTGTTCAGTCTATACGCATACATACTACTTACGCTAATGCGTTAGAGAAGAATACGGTCAAATTTAGAGGAAATGTACTCACATTTGGGTGGAGAGAAAGTGGGAAAACTATTTGGGAAAAACCACTCACAGTATATTCAACATGGATTCGAACAATCGGAAACCAACTATTTTCAAATTTAATTCTTTATTAGTTCTGTTTGTTTTTATGATATGTGTGTTTAGAAAGTGAACGTTAAAACTTCTGTTTTTACTTTCTCGTATATTTAGAAAGTAGGCTATTTATATAATCGTGTAAATTTTCAACCTCAACAGTATAATACATGTTTACATTTTACTCGCCCCTAAACTCAGAAATGTGGATTTTACCATTAAGTTTGTCCTCATGTCTGTTTTTCTGGCACTGGCCACATATTTGAAAGGGTTTGGTGGATTTTGTTCAAACTTTATATTTAGATATTATATAGATATAAGCTGAATTGGTAGTCGATTGGTCTTAAGAAGTGGCTCCCAACTCTTTTTCAGCTGACGCCCCCCTCCCCCGGTATATAATCAAATTCCCTCCACCCCTACCCTCTTTATACAAAAATCAATGTAACACTAGCAAGATAGTGGTATAAAAAATGACTGAAGTTTATCGTGCTTGTTGAGACTATTTTGTTGTAATCAGTTCTTGAATATTGGGCTTGATGTTTGATAGAGAACATCCTCAAATCGCTTTCCATTTCAAGTCGACAACGTTGTTTAGTTTTAATGAGAGTCAGAGTTGAAGATTCGGTGGTGTTGCACGTGGCCTCAATGGTAGTTTAGGGCAGCGTTTTTTTTTTAAATGTGCTCCACCAGTTATCTCGGGCTCCATGGGGCAATTTTATAATATTATCTACACTATAAAAATAACATCAGTAATTAGGATTGCCAATGTTTCAAATCTGAACAAAGAACATTTGCCAAAGGCGCAGCCAGAACATGTGAGATTTCCATCTTTTGTATACTTTTCTACTTGTAAAAGTTTACTATCGATATTGAATGTTCATAATATTAGTGTAAAAAATTCTATGAGGGTTCCAGATATTTTTTTTTCTGGCGCAAGGGCTTCTTTGATCTAAACAGTTTGGGAACCTCTGGCTTAGAGAGAGGGTAGAGAGGAGAATTGGAAGGGGAGAAGGAGAGGGGTCCGAATCTGAGGCTTGCGAGCTTGAAAATAAACATGTGTATGCACACTTTTGGCTGGTCACCGAATTTATTGCAACTGATCGGAAGTATGGCCAATACCGCAAGAAATAACTATTTTAATTACTTTGGAAAAGTTATTTAAATTAAAATTTCTTCAATTTCTACATGATGATTTTTAACGTTATTTCCGAATTGTTCCACTCCCTCACCCGCCTCCCTGTAAGTGCTTGCCTGCCCCCAAGCTGGGAACCACTGCTATAAAATATCGTCACTCTTGCAATAGATTGGACTGCCTATGACGGGGAGATTGGGGTTCAAATCTCGGTCAGATATGTTGAGGGTGATTTTCCCTAAATGGTTTTCCGCTCTACCCCCACACAAATGTGAGTACACTTTCTCTCAATTAAACCTCACTTATCTTTAACACATATCGTAATTATTACATACACGTATATCCCTAACGGGTAGTAAGACGAGGTGAAAAACAAAAGTTATGGCAAATTATATTATTGAAGTGGACGTAAAAGGGTAGGGAGGTAGCGATGAAGTTAGAAGGTCTCGTCAAGGGAATATTCTTCAAGTCTCCTCAAAATTCCGAAAATATAAGTTGTCATAAATTGTTCCCTCACTTTCTCTCTAGTGATTGGCTCACATTTACCCCCTGTAACCTCCCCCTCCCTTCCTACAGCTCAACTCCTTCATCTCTCCTAGTCCTGGGAGATTTACCGCGAACAATTTCCATTTCACTTCTTCCAAGTCCCGTCGACGATAACTTCCCAACTTGCGACCTTTCCCGAGAGCCCACCACTCCCCTCCCTGAAGGCAGGCATACCATACCTTCTCTTTGTCTTCTAACCTGATCCATCGTCGCGTTGTCAAATCTATTTTCATCTTCCTCTCACTCTTCCCATATTATTACAAAAGGGGAGTGGGGGAGGATGGCTAGAATAATCTTTCCCGAGTAATTTTCTTATTTGTTACGGATGAAAATGGAAAGATGAAACCACCATATAGCACTCACATTAAAATAAAAAATAGGGATGCCTATTTATGACATTATACTCGGAGTGGGCAAGATCGTTGCGTGAGTGTCAAGAAAACGTCCATTCTCCCTTTTTGAGATACTTTTGGTTCAATCCGCGTGGTACTCAACAGATTTATTTTTTGCATGTTGCGAACGTAGTTATGAGTCCAATTTTAAATGGACCCGGTGGCGTAGTTGGCTAACGCGCTAGTCGTGTTGAGCTCGACCGCTGAGGACGGGGAGATCAAGGTTCGAATCTTCGGTAGGTGAACTGGGGGTGGTTTTTCCTAAATGGTTTTCCACTCTCCCTCCACGCAAATGCGGGCTCACTTCCTCTAATTACACCTTCCCAATTCCTAATCCATTATAGTAATTAGTACTTAAAGCGTATAACCCGAACGGGCAGTAAGACGCGGTGCTAAATATTATTATTAATTTTAAATGGGGAAGGGCTTTTGGAAAAATCAAACAACATTGATAATATTTTACTATATTATTAGTGTTATTTTATTAGGTATTGATAATATCTATCAAAAGTGACATCTCCATATCATATGTCTTGCCGTATGAATAGGTTAAAGTAGATCTAAACGATTCTAGAGATCAGATAAGGCACTTCCTATGAATGTGTCGGTAGAAGTGATTCGGAGTCAACTAATACTGAAATAGTTTTATTTATTACGTTTAATACACGGAATATTAATGAATTATTCTATGGGTTAGGGATTGGCAGGGCAGCGTAGAGGAAATGTACCCGCATTCACGTGGATAAAAGACGTGAAAACTATAATGATAACTGATAAGTAGGGGTCTGTGAAGCTTCGAGTATAGATATCGATCCGATTCAATCAAACTAAGCTTTAACAAATCGATTAGGCTATTGCAAATCACACAATGTGCCTAAATACGTTATATTTTGGAAGTAGTTAAAATATGTTTATATATTAAATAACAATTCTCGTGAGGTAAATTGAATGCTTATTAATTAGTAGCATATTGACCGGAAAATAAGACCAACTATTTTTTTTACCAAAAAAAACCTGTATAAGTGAAACACATTAAAATGAAGCAGCCAAATCGACTCCTGCATAATAACATCAAATAATACAATCGAAACAAGTATATACAAATTAGTGGAAGGTATTGAAAAGCTTAAGTCCGATTAAATATATATAGGTAAGATAATGTCTTTTTTTTTATTAATTTGATTTATTATTATTACTATTATTATTAGCACTGCGTCTTACTACCCATTCGGGTTATACACACTTACGCATATGTGTAATGGTAGGGTGGTTGAGAGATGAAATGGAGTTTAACGTGGGATCCGAACCACGTTGGAAGCCTGGCATTCCACACTTTCACAAGTTGTGATTTAATACACGTCTTGTCAGAGATGAAGGAAGGGTTTGGCAATCAGATAAATCTGTGCCGGGACCAAGGATTGAACCCCGGACCTCCAACACATAAGTCCGACACCTTACCCCTAGACCTCCAGGTCACCCAATACGTAATAAATAAGTTAGCTTCGATGACTGAACATATATTATATTGAAATAATTTATAATCACCACAACAGATGGTGCTATCTGCCGTTTAACTTTGACAATGTGAACTGTAGTTGCATGAATAGATTGAAGAACTTACATTAATTATACATGATCACTTATCTACTTTTTTATATTGTATAGCTTTTTTTATTTAACCTAATGATTTTAGCATATTTAACTAGTATATTTTTGTTTCAATCCAACACCTTAGCTCAGTCGGTAGCGTGTCTGTCTATTGAGCTAAGGGTTCCGGGTTTGATTCCCTGCCTGGTTGAAAAAGTATCACAAGTTAAATGTGGATTTACCCTTTCTCAGTGATGAATTAACAGCCGGGGACTGTATGGTTTTTTTATAGTCTTAAGTTAGTTAATAAGGCACATAAAGTTACGACAGGCCTAGCAAGTCGGTAGTGGAAAATATATAGCTTGGATAAAAAGAAACTGACCTATACCACAGGCTGGAAACAGTAATGGATGTAAAGTAAATGTTCGATTCGATAATTATTGAAAATTTGCTAATAGCATTTGCTTCAATTTGCGATTTGATTTGAAACTAAAACTCTGTTTCGCAGATATCTACTGATGGGTCGCAGTTGAAGAAACCGACACCTTCTAACCTGGTGAATCCAGCATTGTTTCTAACTTTTACCTTCCCGTCATCAGCAATATGTTCCGTTGTAAGTCTGACGCATTAGACCATTCCCCCATAACCCCTTGGGATGAAAACAGTAGGCTTGATTAAATACTCGTAGCTACTCCATTTTAGTGGTCGAACGGATTAAAGCCGAGGTAGGCAACATATTTTTTAATGTGGCCACAGGTGTGGCGAATGAGAAGGGAAATTCACCCTAACACGTAAAAATTGAGAAATAAGATTTCTCAATCGACATTTTAAAACACACACACAAACTTTGAACAAGTTTATTCAAAATATGTACACTTTGACTACTCAGTTTCAATTGGTTCAGACGCAAATGATGAAAATTGATCGGATTGAAAATGTAAGAAAATAAATACATTCTCAAAACAAAAATAATCATTTGCCCGTTGTTTAAACCAAAATTCCGCGAGGAACAATTTAAATTGGTTGCCGATGTAGGTATCTGAGTTATTACCAATCAGATGTTGCGATTAGGTTTTAAGTTAATATTGACAAAACCTTTAACAGTAAGCTACAGATTTTGGTGTTTATTGGAATTAACACATAATATTTTCTGTCACCCTTTACATTCTTTAGATGTCTTGTAAAGGTAGTTTGAAAGTTGTAATTATGAACTTTGAAAAGTTCCAAAATCCATATATTTTTGCTGATCATTAAAGACCTAAATGGCCTGTAAATGAAAGGTATCTGGCATAGGGGCATATATTGGATATTTGTGAATTGAATGATGTAATTTAATAGGGGGAGGGGGTTGGGTCACAGCACAAATGAAGGGTATAGAAGAAAAGGGGGTAAGGCCCAGTTTCAACTCAAATTGAGTTAGTGCTGCCATCTGTTAGACAATCATAATACCTTTATATTATGGTTAAAATATGTCTCTGTTATATTTGAATTAATTTTTAAAGAGGTATTTTTCGGGGTCTTTATGGGGTTTTCGACCTAAAGTCGTCCTGGAAAGAGTCTGTAATCTGACTTTTCCCCTTTTTTTTCTCCTGCACTCTTCAAATTTCCTTCTCCCCTGCTTGCAGGAAAGAAATTCCTGCTCGGCTATTCTAAGTACAGGGGTTTACCACACAGCATCCAAGAACGTGGCTAGTTACTCAGGCAATGGGACAGATAACAGCGCTTTCTACTTTAGGCCGGAGGTTCTCAACTTGTGGATCGTGGACACCCTTTTGGTGGGTCACAAAAATTGTAGATAAACGTGAATCAATTCGTTTCAATAGAACGCGCTTTGTAAAGTGAGTAATTGGCATGTTTATTTCTCCCTGAAGCCACAAGGTACAGTTTGATTTCGCCAGGAAGTAACTTTATGACAGTAATATAAAAGCCACCCACTAAAAACAATGTTCGTGTGTTTTTATATATCAAGTCATGGTTATCTTTAACTGTCACTGTTAATACTTACGAATTCATTCGTTATCAAAATATAACAAAATATACTATCATAAAATTTCGGGCAAGTCATGTTGTCTTATATAATTTTAGAAACTTGTGATTAGTTTATTATTAATAATATTTAGTGTTTTAATACAATTTTTTTATGAGCGTACATTTTATTGGACTTGATTCAATAATAAATCAATATAATTGAGCAAAATACTCTTTTGGGACTCAATTTGAAACCTTGTTACCATATAATATTTGATTCTGATTAGTTTCTAAGATTTTTTTTATGAAAAAGCTTCGATTTAGAAAATCTTCATAGCATGATTCTTGATTGGAACACAAACCTTCTTACCAAAAAATCTTTGATTCAAATCACATTCTAAGCCTTTTTACTAAGAAACTTCTATTCATATTTGATTCGATAATTCTCCAAGGCATGATTTTCAATTCGAGCTTAATTTTAAACCTTCTAACAATAAAATCTTCGATTATAATTTCTAAACCTTTCCATTAAAAACTCTGGTTCATATTCAATTCAAAAAATTGTCAAGGTGTATATTCGATTGAGACTCAATTTGAAAACCTTTGCCCCATGAGATATTTTATTCGGATTATATTCTAAACCTTTTCATTAATTTTTTTTATTCAGATTCAATCAAAAAATCCTGCAAGGCACGATATTCTATTCGAAATCAATTTTGAGTTAGTAAGTAAAGATCTGAATTCGATTCTGAATTGAAAATATTGGCTCAGGCTTAACTTACTATGAAGGATAAATTGAACGTAGCGTTTAAACAACAATAACTTTAATCTAGGTCAACGAACAACTGACTGAGAAGAGCGAACGAAATCTCTTCAATTTTTTCAATAAAAATAAAAGTTTTGAAAAGAATAGGAATAAAGTTTTTTTTAGACGCCAGACAACAAAATTTCGGTTAAAGGAAATGAATGATAAATCATTCACAGTTCAGTGGCTGAAAGATAAAGAAGAACTTACCAACCCACGAGGCGCAGTAAAGCGTTTGATAAATTTAGATTGATAACTTACTATCTTACAGCACTAAACAAGGGAAGGTAAAATAATCTTTAATGACCCCCAAATACGAGTGCATAAGGTTAAAAGGCTGGTTAGATTTTTGCTATTACTTTTGCTTGCAGTTTAATTTCTTCACTAAGCCTCATTATATATATATATTTATTTATATATATATTTATATATATATATATATTTATATATATAATGTATAATACTTTAGGATATGATGTAAATTATTGTAATGTGTTTATTTCATTAATGATTAAGGAAATGATTTCAACTATTTTGAAAGACTTTATATTGGTTTTATGTAATAATAATAATAATAATAATAATAATAAAGTATTGCATATTTAATTTATGTAACAACTACTTTAGTTTTAACATATAACTTGTAACAATTTTAACTCTTTGTTTACAATTTACATTGTTTATTGTAGTTTTACAAAAAGTTTTTATCCAATTTTTTAATAAGCTATTTTCAAATTTAACTTTAGTCATAATATATTTTTTAATTGGTTTAAATTGTAACAAACTAATCCAAATCATTTCCTTCATTATTAATTGATATAGTAAGTAGTACGTAAGTAAGTAGTACTAACTTAAAACTGAGATAAATTTATTTTTTATTTTTGACACCATTCGGATTATACGCAACTATGATAACGTGTTGAGGAAGGTTGAATTTAGATTAAATGTGTCCACATTTTTGTGGAAGGAGAATGAAAAACCATTTGTAAAGATCCACCCTCAGTGCGGCCGACTTTGATCCAAACCTCGATCTGACCATGATCGTTAGTTAATCCTATCTATTGCGAAAATGACGCTTTATACCATTCGATCCCCAAAGAGGGTTTAGAAGCGGCCAAGTTGAATTAGGATGAGCTCATTTGACAAGGTTCTCCGTCATTGATTGGCTGGATCTGAGGTCAAACTGATTTCGTCAACTGTATAATTAAGTAAGCACTAAATAACCTCATCTTCTAGCCACAGATTGTAAGGGAGAGCAGAGACAAAAAAAAATATTAAAAAATGGGGGGGGGGCGTCCGTAGCAGCTATCTTTTGCTCCTGTGGGAAAGGCTAAGAGAAGATTTAGTATTAGGAAATCACGTGGCTACAGGAGGTAGCGAACATCCCGAGCTGCTTGTTATGTTGGAAATCCTGGGAAAGCTGAAGGAGGAAACCATGATGGAAGGACACCACAGGGTTCATCAATACATCATATACAACATTAGTTATAGTTATGTTCAATTTTACGTGAGAGATATAATCAAACTTAATGTTAAGTAACTAATGTTTTACCCAAGTTTGTCTAACTAAGCTTGTGCCTTACGAACATGAAGTTACGTTACCAGTGACACACCAAAAAACTTGTAAGGTCAACCACATCTTGTCTGTGTACTTTTCAAGGAGTGAAGTTGTTCCTCCTGTCTGGATGGAGAATTGTTCCTGTGGGAGAGGCTGCGTCGGGAATTTGTATTAGGAGACCAGAGGAATCTAGGAGATGGCGAGGCGAGATATAAAAGGCTCTATGTTTGGGAAGATATATAGGGAAAAAACAAGACCATATTGTGTTGCTTTTTTTTAAAAAAAAGTACGTTAGCACACGAACTACTTACACCTTAAACACATCAGCTACTAACGGCCATAAAAAACTGCAACCATTTGACTTTTCTCGCGTCACCTTCCCTCTCACTTTAATCTAAGTGGAAGGGATGAGGAAGGTAGTTCTAAAGTAAATACAACGCTGCGAGAGGATGGACAAACTACAATGAGCTTTTTGTAAAACCATCCCGGTATACTCGGCCGGAAATGTAATCCCCGACACCCGCTTCAGCGGTCAAAAGGTATAATGCGTCACTCTCGTGTTAGTCTAGCATGCTAATGACGGGGAGATCGGGGTTAGAATCCCAGTAAGTTCTACAGAGAATGTGTTTTCCTAAATTGTTTCCCATCCTCTTTCCAAGCAAATGCCTGTATACTACCTCTAAAATGGTTATTTCCTCATAATCACCCTATTAGAGTAATTATCGTATGTGCATATAACCTGAATATGTAGTAAGGTGGGGTGATTAAAAATAAATATATACATATACTATCCCCCTACCTCAGCGTCTCTGGCAAACTATAAAATCCGTAACCCCACAAAACTAACCCACACCCATGTTTCATAACGTAGTTTTTACTCCTTTTTCCATCAACTGGATTTCATGTCTTTTAATTTTACCTATTTATTAGTTATTTAATGTGCACTTTCTGAACCGACTGATTACATCAGAAAACGCCTCATAAACTAGCTTAAATCTAGAACAGACACAACATCCAACCCCCGACCACAATTTGTGAAGGGGGAACTCCAATTTAACCAAATATAAAAATATTCAACCATGCCGGGATTCAAACACGGGACCCTTGGCCATGTAGACACGCTACCAACTGAGCTAAGGGGTCGGACTAGAGTTCGGACTAGATGATTTATTGTAAGGGAGCAAGAAGAGAAGAGTGAAAACAAAATAAATGCATCCGTGTTCACCCAGCTAGATGACGAAAGATCACATTGTGAAAATAAAATAACCTTTACTGGTGAAAACGTGGAACCAATCGAGTATCGAACCCCAGTTTCAACCCACATCATTGGTCGAATTGTGTAACACGTCATTCTCACAGCAATATACTTGATTGTCACTGACGGAGAGACTATATTTCGAATCCCCACTAGATGTACTGAGAGGTTTTTTTTTTAAAAAAAAATCCCCCCTCCCCTTACCACACAACTATAGTTAAATTTCCTCTAAATTATATCCTCCTCTTCCCTAAGACACTCCACTAAAAGACGCCAGTTTCCTCGAGTCATTGTACACCCCTCACACCACATTAATAATAATAATAATAATAATA
>CABFOW010001159.1:8339-70753 GCA_902141385.1 Timema californicum | reverse complement strand
TATATATATATATATATATATATATATATATATAAGCTCAATATTAATATCAATTAATATTCAGTAACATGGGAGTTGTGTAGAATATAATATATATATGATTGGTCGAATGGGGACTGAGTGGACGAGAAAATACTACGTTTCTAATAAGCTCTGTTTAACCTGGAACCAATCCAAGAAACTGGATACCTTTCATATTAAACAGGATGTACTTAAATATAAGGTGTAGGTCTAAGTATCCAGATATTGATATCTGATATTGAATTAGTATTTTTCCAAAGGATATTTTTAAAATCGTCTACAGCCTAGGATATTAGAGTTGCTAAAGAAGATGACCCGTAGGAATCTTCCTGCTAGGATGTAGATTTAAAAAAGTATGTGGGAGAATATGTATATCCTGAATAGGAAACAAGGAAACGTTAATTTTGAAATGCAAGACAATATTGTGCAGGCACGAATAGTTGGGTCCTATGCTGGCGGCCGGGGTTCAATCCTCGGTCCCGGCAAATATTTATATATATATATATATAGTTATATATATATATAACTTTTGAAATTTAGTTTTCTGATGCACTTTCAAGACATGACCAAATTAGCTTTCGGAAACTAAGTTGAAGAGAATTTCTGGATCGTTAAAAAAATATGATGGAAGTTTTTTTTTAGAAGGATGACGGTATCTTGAAAAGTTGTTCCCACAGCCTTCTTTCTCCCTGTTCGAGCAGACTATCGTGCCGTGGTTTGTGTAACGTATAGCGGGATTCTGGCAGGAAGAGCCTTTTATAAAATACAAACTTTTTTGGGGGGCCAAAATTGATAAAATTTTATTATAGCATTAGTATTATTTTATAGATATTAATGATATCTATAAAAAGTGACACCAGCAGATTAAATAACTTTATATATGAATGCATGAAAATAGTTTTATTAACTTTAATAGTTGTCAAAAAAAGTATTTAATACCTGAATTGAACTGTACAATCCTACCTAATTAGATCTTTACAGTGAAAATAAAATAGATTTGGATAGTTTATGTCACCCGCATCGGTGAGCACGTGGAATAAACGCCAAGCTCAGCTAGTTTGGTTTTCTGGATATGGGGAGGTCAGGGTTTGAATTCTGGTTTGATATACTTGTGTTGTTTTCTTTACTAAGTGTTAATTTTCCACTTGCCCTTAAATCGAATGAGAGATATATATTTCTTTTAAGCTCCCCACCATTACCCCTACCCCAATAGTGTGGTTAAATACAGATAGACCAGACGGGTAGTAAGACGCGGTGCTATCCGCCCAGGATATCATATACACACTAATAAGTAATAAAATAGGGGTAAGAAATATAAAATTTAGAGGAAATGTTTACGCAGGTAGTGTATAAAACCATTTAAGGAGAGATAAAACGCCTCGGTACACCCAAACGGGTTTCGAACCCTGACCTCCCAAGGAAAAATGTATTAGACGAGACTGATGCCTTTGTCTACGCACCCACCAATGGAGGTATGGAAGAGAGAAATATGGAGGAGGGGGGTGAGCCACCACGTATAAAATACTTCTTCAGGCTAGTCGGCTAGACTTGAACCCCAGGCATCTTAGCTTGCGTGGACTCCGGCACATTACCTGAAGTTATGAAACTCTCTCTGCCTTCAGCATATTGTGAACGTGCGTGAGAGAGAGAGAGAGAGAGTTGAAATCTTAAAATTAATTGCCCCTTTTCACGAACATGTGTACCTAAAAGTTGAAATTGTAATTTTTTATTTTTTTGCTTTATTAAAAATTGGGCTGGAAGAAATAAAATAAATAGATTTTTTCCGTCTGTTTAAAGTTAATAAAAGCGTTACCCGGGATAGCCACGCAATGTATTATATGGCTACCCCGGGCAATGCTGGGTACTTCTGCCTGTTATAAATTATATATAATATATATGATACTTAGACCTACACCTTATATTTAAGTACATCCTGTTTAATATGAAAGGTATCCAGTTTCTTGGATTGGTTCCAGGTTAAACAGAGCTTATTAGAAACGTAGTATTTTCTCGTCCACTCAGTCCCCATTCGACCAATCATATATATATTATATTCTTCACAACTCCCATGTTACTGAATGTCAGTGGATATATGACCAATGATCGTTCTACTGAGTGTTGAGAACATATCACAGGTACAGTTTCAACTACAGTAGCCCCATGACTTCTTTGGTGCTGACTGACAGCTCACAGCTGAGAGCTGACGGCTTTGAAAAGCTACCAAACCAAATTATGTATCCCTACGCCGAACCATATTATCTGCAAAAACATGTGTTTAGCATCTGTCACTTCTGACAGTCAAAATTTGATACTTAGACCTACACCTTATATTTAAGTACATCCTGTTTAATATGAAAGGTATCCAGTTTCTTGGATTGGTTCCAGGTTAAACAGAGCTTATTAGAAACGTAGTATTTTCTCGTCCACTCAGTCCCCATTCGACCAATCATATATATATTATATTCTTCACAACTCCCATGTTACTGAATGTCAGTGGATATATGACCAATGATCGTTCTACTGAGTGTTGAGAACATATCACAGGTACAGTTTCAACTACAGTAGCCCCATGACTTCTTTGGTGCTGACTGACAGCTCACAGCTGAGAGCTGACGGCTTTGAAAAGCTACCAAACCAAATTATGTATCCCTACGCCGAACCATATTATCTGCAAAAACATGTGTTTAGCATCTGTCACTTCTGACAGTCAAAATTTAGGTATATACCTAAATATTGACTGTCAGAAGTCAGCTGTGAGATGTCAGTCAGCACCAAAGAAGCCATGGGGCTTCTGTAACTCTTATTACCCTGGCAACACTCCACGACACGCCACTGAAGGTAACCTTGATGGATTACAATATGGCTCTATCTTATAGTCTCCAGTGGTTCTTAAACTTTTATTACTCACGGCCCCCTAAATATCCTAAAATATTTTTGCTACTTCCTAGTTTTTACTAACATATTTATCATTAAGATTTATTCTAAAAGAGTGTTTTTATTTACTGATTATAATAACAAGGGTGACCTGGCGGTCTAGGGGTAAGGTGTCAGACTTCTGTGTTGGGGGTCCGAGGTTCAATCCTCGGTCCCGGCATGGATTTATCTGATTACCAAACCCTTCCTTCACCTCCGACAAGACGTGTAGTAATCACAACTTGTGAAAGTGTGGAATGCCAAACCTCCACCGTGGTTCGGATTCCACGTTAAACTGTAGGTCCTCCATTTCATCTCACAATCACCCTACCACTACACCTATGCGTAAGTGTGTATAACCCGAACGGGTAGTAAGACGCGGTGCTAATAATAATAGTAATAATAATAAATCAAACTAATAAAAAAAAGAAATTATCTTACCTAAATATATTTAATCGGACTTCAGCTGTTGAATACCTTCCACTAATTTGTATATACTTGTTTAGATTGTATTACTTAACGCTATTCGCATGCAGGAGTCGATTTCGCTGCTTTGTTTTAATATTTATCATTGTAGAAAATCCCTTTTCACACAAATAAGTAGAAACAAAGACCAGCAAATTTTGAATGGCGATGGTAGACAGATAAATATTATTTGCAATATCCATGATTTATATTATACGTGCTTCCCCTCCCCTCTATTAACCTGGAAAATCGAGAATATACTATACTTAAGTATTTACGATAGTCGAATTCTTTCTTACAAAACGTAAAATTTGAGATAAATGACGTTTCGCGGCCCCCGGATTAAGAATCGCTGGGCTACACCATTGTGGAAACATACAAGGTAAGTTTGATACCTTTCATTATAAACCGAGTGTACACATGAACATAGTTTTTAATTTCTAAACTCCCACCCCCCAGGATAAATCTCTGCATACACCACTGGAGAGAAGAGATCGTCATCAGATCAATGACTACTACGCCATGTGTCCTGTCAGATAGGCTGTCACACTCCCCCGTGATTTGTTACGGCAACGATTAATGTAATTTGTGCTGTTGTTTTATCCTCGGAGTGTTAGGTCGATTGAAGCGGTTCCGTGAAATAATTATTGGTAAATTATTTAAACTCGACTATGGAAGAAGGGATATAACCACCACATGGGGTAAATTATCGAGGCGAGAGAAAGAGGAAGGGGTAAAATGGAGCCAATTACCTATCATACAGGAGTGAATGGGACGAGGGAGGGCAGAGAAAGTGGTAAAATGGAGACAGTTGCCCCATAAGGGTGAATGGAAGGAGGAGGGAAGATAAAGATGTCAAATGTAGCCAATTATTACACAGGGTTGAATGAGTGGAGGAGGGACGATTAAGGGGTAAAATGGAGACAATTACCACATGGGTATGACTTTTGAGTGAGAGGAATAGAAAAGGAATGGAGCCAATTACCACAAAGGGGTTAATGGTAGGATGGGGAGAAGAGAAAGAGGTCAAATGGAGCCAATTATTTCACAGGGTTGATTGGAAGAAGGGAAAGTAAAAGATAAAATGAAGCCAATAACATACATGAGCATGAGTATGATATGAGGGGGAAGAGGAAGGGGTGAATTTGAGACAATTACCCCATACGGGAAGTGGTGGGAGATGGTTAGAGAAAGGGGTAGATTGGAGCTCATCGCCACAAGAGGGGCATTGGTGAAAGTGTGAAAAAGAAAAACGATGCTATATAAGTTGCACACATTTTTTATCCTTAAAATGCTCTAGTATGATAGTTGGGATACTCTTCATGGTTTGCGACATAGCTGCGACTAGCCACATAGAGCTGATACATCTATTTTTTTAATATTTATAGCCGAAAATAGAACTCGTTTTCAGTTTTTATAACACACTGTTAAACTATTGTCGTCAAGTTGAAAAACAAAATATCCCAGTTGTTGTAGAGTAGCTTTCTGTAACTACCAACTGTAAATAGTAATAAGAATATCCCTTGGGTATTAAAAATAAAATAGTATATTCAGAAATGTTTGGAAAGCAAAAACATTATTTTTTAAGACAGTGTTTAGACCGGCGTGATTTCTTAACGTCTTTAAAATTAATCTTTCTTTTTATCGGATACCTAGAAAGGTCAGTGAGACAGGTAGCGCTGTAAAAAAAATGTAGGTCCAACACTCTTAACTCAGTCAATCTGTATATTGATCTAAAGGTTTCATGTTTGATCATTGACAGGTCTAAATGATACAGATGAGAGATGTTTAACCCTCTCTTTGAATGTTATATACAGTCATTCAGAAAGCTTCTGATGAACTTAGGGTCATTACATTTTTTTGGACAAAATATATCAAATATTTATCCAGTAGCAACATAGAGTTTAGTTTTATGCACATGCTAATAGCAACAGATCTTGAATATCTGTCAAGGGAGTCTTGGAATTTTGTCAGAACTTTTTTTATGTATTTTTTAAAAATTGACAAAATTCCAGGAGACCCTTTAGAGATATTCAAGATCTGTTGATATTAGCATGTGCAGAAAACTAAACTCTATGTTGCTACTGGAGAAATATTTGATTTATTTTGGCCAAAAATTTTAATTCTATATAAAATGCAAAAATACTTTCGCTCCCTTTGGCCACACCTTAAATAATATAAGTGAAAAAAAATCTATATTTACAGAGATTAAATTCTCGGACATTTGTATGCCACTGCTGTGTCAAATGAGTTACCTATGGTATTTGACCAAGCCGGAAACAAATTCCTCTTGAAATATGATGAAAACGTTAGTCAATAAATGACGTGTCGTGGAGTGTTACCAGAGTAAGCAGAGCTTGTCCTAACTATACCTGTGAAATTATATCACTAATTTTATCCCCATTTGATCAATCATAAATAGGCTTTGCTTGTTGAAATCTGGTCAGTGATTGTTCTATCGAGTGATGAGAACATTATCACAGGTACAATTTCAACAAGCTCTGCTTACCCTGGCAACAAGCCACAGTATTCTAGGTATTACTGCTTGATCCAGCTATCCTCTACTAAAACTAATTCTAGAGCTCGAGATAAGGAAAGGGGAAAGTTATGAAAAAGTTACAAAATTTTCCTGGAAAGAGAATTGAATGGGTTGATGGAGGAACCAACTATGTAACAAAAAATTAATTTACTATAATAAAAGTGGCAGTTGCAGATCACATGACTTGATTTATGAAGAAGTACATTAAAGTAGATAATAGTAACTTTTTTAGATGTTAGATAAGGCTCTTTCCTATAAAAGTTGGACTATTGAAATGAATTTTTTTCAACCCCTTGTATACCTAATCCTTTAACATGAATTATGTTCTAATTTCTTATTTTAATATTGTATTTATCTTATAAAGCAGGGCCATGTTTCTCGTCTTTGTACAATTGTTTAGTATTAATATTTATTATCGCAGCCAACTCTTCTCCGTTTGCGTTATGTTTTGTTATACCTGCGTTTGGTACTGGTTCCGCCCACTTATGTATTTTGTTCCTCCCGTGCGTTCCTAATTGGTGGATGAAATTAAACAGAGTATGTTTTGGGTTCAAGATACCTGAAAATTAAGGGTTTAACCAAGCAAGTCCAAAAAAAAGTGACCGCGTGTCTTCTGTCTGTTGCTCAGGAATTACTAACTGAACAGACGTAAATTCACCCGTAGCAAAAAGACTGCTATTAAAATACTAAAGTATCAATATACACGGTGTTTCTAAACTCGCTGTCCAAATCTCAAACCACAGCATTTATGGGCAGAAAGAAACAGAAATCCCAGCCAAAGATTGTCTGCTCGTATTACTAAATGTAAGTTGTAGTTTACCGGTTGTTCTCTATGGGCGTGAGACGTGGTCTCTTACCTTACATCACGAAAACAAAGTCAGGGTTTCTAAAAACAATGTGCTTAGGAAGATATTTGGTCCCAAAAGGAATGAGGCTATTGGGCAGTGGATATAAATAACGATGAGTTAAATACCCTGTACTCGTCACAGGACATTACTAGGATATTCAGGTCTCGTAGATTATGGTGGACAGGACATGCATCGTGAATGGGAGATTCTAGAACTGTATTCAGGAGATTGATAGTCCAATCCATTGGGAAGAACTAGACAAAGATGGGAGGTTAACATTAGAATAGCTCTGAAGAGAGAGTGTAATGAAATGTACTAGATAGCTCGAGATAGGGATAGGTGACATACTTTTGTAAGTGCGGCAATTGACTTTCAATTCCCTTATGGCAGCCGTAGAGTGAGTTGAAGTTATAGGCAACAACGCCGGTAGTTAGCAGCACCGAGTACGTACGTGTACAGCAAATTGCATATCATTAAGCGGGCACAAGTTCCCGGCCGCAACGACGTGCCCGACCTTGTGATATGCAACTTGTTGTACATGTAATTAGTTACAGCTGCGTATTCCCGGCGTTGTTTCGACTAGCTTTATCTTACATTTAGTAATAAAAGTTGATTTTTCGAACAATTCTTAACCAAAATTTTTTGTTTTTGTCTGTCCATAGAAGTTGTGGTTAAAGTTTGGGAGGAGAGTTTAAAATATCCTATGTAGTGTATAGTGGCTCTGAAAATAGAAATGTAGACGGATATGCATTATCTGCTCGTTGATATTTATTAAATAAATAAGATATTTTAAGAAACTGTTGCTCATTACGGGATCTGTTTGGTAAGATATGTAAGGCCCTTGGCCCTGTCGGCAAGTCTAAAACCTATTTTGTGGGATGGTTGGTGAGAGGGTGGAAGGCGTGGCGTGGCTTCACAACCGACCAAAGTATTGTTCCACGCCAATAAGAACATATAGATCACAGACACCGTAGATGGTGCTTTCTATCGGATAGGTCTTGCAGAGAAATTATACGTTTGGAAATGTCATTTTTCTCGAGAACGAGTAAAATATTTATGTTAATATTTTCAACATCCTTTCCAAGAGAATGTGTCGATGTTTATTAATTGTTATGTTTTTTTGTGAATCCGGCAGTTTTCTATTATAAAATGTCAATTTTATCGATATTTGACCAATGTTAAAATTATAGAGGAGGTTCGTGTATAAAAAGTATAACTTAATCAAGAGGTTTCTATACTTGAACAACCCGTTTCCAAAAATAAAATTTCAAAACAAAAATTCTTGAAGATATCCGTTTGTTTCCATGACTCCGCATTTCAAAGCGAAATGAAAAGAGCCAATCGCCTTAAACGTAAATTTCAGCATAATTATGTTTTAGAAAGAATAAAAGTTAGTAATTTATACTACGTGTAAGAAACGACAGTTATTTCCTAATATATTTAAATCGTCCAAATAACTATTGTACGATTAGCTGAGGAGAACAAAATTTAATAACGAGAACTTGAAGAAGAACTATGACAAAATAGTGAAGGGAACGCGAGAAAAGGTCAGTGTTTTGGCAGTTTTCATAGCAAAACTTTTTTTTTTGCCAAAATAATTAAATATTTCTTCAGTACAAATAAAGAGCTTCATTTTCTTCACACAGTTGTTGAATATCTGTTATGAACATATCGGTATTAGATGATAAACTTTTTAAATTAAGATAAAAAGCTGTAATTAAATTCCAAAACACCCTTGACAGATGCGACAGAAGGGAGCGCAAGTATTTTTACAGTTTTTATAACATTAAATGTTTTTGGCCAAAATAAATCAAATATTTCTCCAGTGGTAACGTAGAGATTAATTTTCTGCACATGTTAATATCAACAGATCTTGAATATCTGTCAAGGGTATCCTGAAATTCCGTCAACACTTTTTGAATAGAGAGAAAAAGTTTTGACGAAATCCCAGGATATCCTCAACAGATATTCAAGATCTCTTGATATTAGAATGTGCAGAAAACTAAACTCTATGTTGCTACTGGAGAAATATTTGATTTATTTTGGCCAAAAATTTTAATTCTATATAAAATGTAAAAATACTTGCGCTCCCTTCGGCCGCACCTTAAACAAATGTTGATATCAACATGTGAAGAAAATTCAACTCTATATTTGTGGTGAAGCCATATTTGATTTAATTTGACCAACAAAAGTATTGCTATGAAAACTGCAATAAACACTTACCTTTTCTCACGTCCCCTACATCCCCACCTTCATAGACAGTAGGCTCAGTAGCGAATCGATTCACTATACATAATATTTATCTAGTGATTTCCAGTAAAACGATCGACTCGAAAAGTTGGTACTTCTACCTCCACCCTAGAGATTGTTGGGGTTGGTAGCGCTGCTATGGAACAGTCGGGAAGGGGTGTAGGAAGGGTTTCAGTAACCCAAGCTAATATTAGGGAGGGGGGGTGGAGGTTGTGTCAGCTGCAGAGTCAGGGGATCGAATTCTGATCGAATCGAACACAAGGGAGAGGGTCAAACAGTTTTAGGGCCTCCTGCTGGGGGTGAGAAGAAGGAAAGGAAGTCTGTAGATGACGTCACACATATTCTGGGGACATGGTAAGGCCCCTATTCCCCTTCCTACTGTTGACGATAGGCTCTGGTTCGTATCACTCGGTTCATGCCACACAATACCGAATTTTGTTGGAAATAGATAGAAGCGGGAAGGGAAATTAAAAAGGAAAAGCTAGTGCAGGAGGGGTAGTAGATGTTAATATTCTATTTCGAAATCTAAACGCTAAGGTTCTACACCTTAGCTCAGTCGGTGGCGTGTTTACATTCTTAGCAAAGGGCCACTGCATGGCCAAAAATGTATCATTGGTAGAATGTGGAGTTTTCCTCTTTTAGAGTGATGAATTAACCACCGAGGGTTGAGTTTGTGTCTATTATAGATTTAAGTTGGTTTATAAGCCGTGTGTTGATTCTGAAAATGCACGTTAAATACGTCAGATAAAAAATATGATAAACTTTATTATTATTTATAGCAATAATATTATGAATGTAGCCAATGTTCTAGGTTATAAATACAAAGTCCTAATTAATTAATTAAGTCGTGATTACCCGCTTTGGTAGTCAAATGGTCTTAAGCGTAACTTTCGCAATAGACCGGTCTGTCGATCAGGATTCAAACCCTGCTAGGGTGTACTGAGGGTGATTTTCCACTCTCCCTTTACGCAAATGCAGCTATATTACGTATAAATTCAACCTTCCTCGTCCTTACTACAGTAGCGAAATTAGTATATAAACGTTTAAACCGTACGGGTAGTAAGACGTGGTACTAAAAAAAAGGTTGAAGATTACAAGACTTGACGTTTGAATATATTAACATTGTTTTGGTAACTTTAATAACTGCCATAGTCTTATGCCGGATGCGACAAAAATGTATTTATAACTGTGACGTCAATTTAACTGCGCAGACTTTTACTACCAGACAGCGCATCTCTTTTCCCAAAGAATAGACGTCACTAAGGGCAAACTTTTCATGGGTTGAAGCAGTGTTGAGCTTGTAGGCCTTAGATTTGTTGCACAGTTTAAGAGTAATAAGTTTATTTTTAGATCTCAAAACTTCCTCTTTGGTTGCTATGTATTCATTTATTTCTTATTATTGATAGTCTGTTTTTACTTTTTTTTTTTTTAGATTTTAATGTTAAATTCAAGTTTTGAATAAAATCATACGTAATTAATTACTAAAGAAAATTATAGATTTAAAATGTACATAATTTATTATAAAAACACATAAAAAATCGTCTTTGAAATCACTTATGAGCAATTTTAGCTAGTCGGACACTCATAAAATCCCAGGTTAGTCAATGATAATTTTTAACATGGATATATTGTTTAGATATTGAAAGTATTGGTTTATGATTATATAAAGTGTGTAGTGTGGATGTTACTACTATACAAATGTCTGCGAATAAGTGCTATCACTTTTTCAATAATAGTGATTTTAGCTTCGTAAAAAGTATAGTTTTAATTTTATCACGTACCCATGTGAAACATACACACAATTTAGATGGACCTATTTTATGTTTTTATAAATTATTTCAGTTAGGAATATATGTTATTTATTATTTGATTTTTTTTAATATTGGTTTATTGTTTTATTTGAGAAAATTATAAATTTATGGTTGTGTAAACAATGACAAAAATTTATTGTGTCGTAAAAGCATTGTGAACAGTGTTGCCAATATACATTTAAATAATCAAATTTTGCTACTATAAAATAAGCCTATGTTCTAATGCCAGTGCATTGACTATTTGTACTAACGTTTGTATTTATCAGAATATTTTAGGAAGGAAAATACTGTACTGCACACTATTATCATACTGACAGTTTTTGTACACAACGTTTCACACTTGTCTATTTTAGTCCCAGTTGTATTCTGTGAACCTGTTTATCTACGAAGAGAAAGTATCATACAGTGGATACATTGCTAAATTCTTTGTTTTCTTTTCAGATGGATTCTGTGAACCGGTTTATCTACGGAGGAAAAGTATCATACAGTGGCTACATCGGGGGATTTTGTGTCGCCCTTGTATCGTTCATATTGTTCTACCTTGGATTCAAAAGAATGAGTTTAAACTTGTGAGTATCTAGAAATCTATTTGCACAATCTATTCACAATAAGTTCTACCTTTTGGAATAAGAGTAGTATTCAATGACTGATATTAATTATACTCTGCTATATAGAGAAAGGTCCAATCTGGTGATATTTTGGTCAATAACCACTAATAAAAATAAAATATGTCAATAATGGTTGAACTCATTGTGAATGTAATATGTCTAAGAACTTAACGACCATATAATTGATCATTTATTTACTACACTGTAGTATTAATGCCATTAGGCCAACAACCTTTTCAAGTCAATCAACCAAACCAAAAATAAGGCGAGGATAAGTTTAGATGGTCAAAATAGTCCGTGATGGGGAAGGGGTGGCGGTTTGGTGGGCGTTAGGTGAATACATGCATCTGATAGTTATAGGAGGCCGCAGACTTTTGGATCAGAGCTAGAAGTGCTAATTACAAAACTAAATACGTCGATCAGTAGGCTACCGGTGATATATTTTACGTTTAAAAAATTTAGTTTTTTTTTATCAGCGCGTTTTACATTTTGTTAGGGTTTTACGCATATATATTATAATTAAACTAATATACTAAGTATGAGGAAGGTTGAATTTAAAGGAAGTGTACTCACATTTAATTGGCGGGCGAGTGAAAGAAATATTTAGGAAAAACCACCCTCAGTACACCCGACCGGTTTTCAGACCCTGATCTCACTGTCACCAGTAGTCCAGTCTATTGCAAGAATGACGTCTTAGACCAGTGGTGCTTAAACTGGGGTACACCTTAGGGGGCACGTAGAATACATATATTTATCTAGCCTACACATTATATTTCATTAAAAATGTATTATTTAAAATATTAATTTAGATGTAATTTTTTTTTTTAATTTTAAATGTAGATTATAACTTGCATTTTGCACCAACAGCTTTGCGGGTGTAAAGTTTAAGAGAAATGAACCAAAGAATGTTGAATACCACTTGCTTAGACCACGCGGCCACCGAAGTTGGGGGCTTCGACTTTGCCTCGCATGTTTCAATGCACATCCTTATATGTATCTTCTTGTTTTTCAGACCTTGGTCTTCTTCCAGTCAAACCGTCGCTCCGGACAATCTACACATACCCTTCCCACCCCGGAAAGAGCTCCCGCGAGTCCCCTGTCGAATAGACTCCTGGCGATCGCAACAAGAGGAAGCTTTATGTAACGACTTCTACGGCTTCCTAGAGGTCGACCCTGACTTCGGTGAGGGTCGAGGGGGCGAATCCCCTTTACCTCACCGAGAGGACGTTCCCCTGGAGGGTATGAAGCTGCCCTACAGATCCTCGGAGGACACCACCACGACGAATTACGAGTTCTTGAGAGAGGACGGTGTGAAGTCACTCTACACCAGGGGTCTGTTGTGTTCGTGTGGCGATAGGTCCAAAGTTCAAACCCCCCGGAACACCAGGAGTGGTCGCGTGTACGGGTACTGCTGAAAAATAGTGCCGCGTTCCTTCGCCGGTTGGGCGTCGGGGGGCGTCGTTTGTGGATTAATGCACCGTCTTTGGTTTCTCACATTGTTTTTTATATGTAGTCGCGTCATCGTATCGAATCCTTGTGTTACTTCAAGTTCAAGTCTTTTTTTATTTATATATATTTTAAGATGTCTTCTTCAATTTGATTAAATATCACGTTGAGATTTTTTTTACATTTTATTTAGTATGATTACAACATATATTAGGCCTATTCAATCGGTCAAAGTTGTCGTTCAAAAAAAAATTATATTTTAGTTTTTGGAAGTGTTTGTAGCTATATTTTACAGTGACGTGGCATGGAGGGGTAGAGCATTGGTACGCTAGGCCAAAGGTCCCTAGTTAGATTCCCGTTTGCAGGTGTCATTTCTCATATAATTTAAATTAATTGAAATGTGGCCATAATTACAATGATTTGCAGCCTGTGTGTTGATATTCATCAAGCATAATTAGTTTGAATTGTACCAGTGAATTATTGTTCTCATCACTCAAAAGACAATCAATGGCCAGATTCCAACGAATATTCATTCCTTTGCTAGGCATGTAGAACAAAGCCTATGCATGATTGGTCAAGTGAGGACGAAGTGGATGATAACATACATTCTCTTATGAGATATATAGAGCAGAGCCTAAGTAAGATCAGTCAAATGGGGACAGAGTGGTTGATAACATATATTCCCGTGTGAGGTGTGTATAGCAGAGTCTATGTATGATTGGTCAAGTGAGGACAAAGTGGATTATAACATACATTCTCTTATGAGATATGTAGAGCAGAGCCTAAGTAAGATCAGTCAAATGGGGACAGAGTGCTTGATAACATATATTCCCGTGTGAGGTGTGTAGAGCAGAGACTATGTATGATTGGTAAATTGGGTAGAGAGTGGGTGAGAATGTATCACGGATAGAGATTTAAGGCTACCTGTAGCGTAGCGTCAAGTCAGGATTTCCTATTTTAATTTATTTACGTCTTATTTGGCGACTTTTAGTTACATAAGATGGAAACAAAACTTTTTAAGCAAATTTAAAAGGTGGCAATGGCTTAGATTGTTTAGGTGCGTCAAGTAGAGGTAAAAAAAGGCTACGAAATCAACAAATAGGTAACGTCACTAACCAGAGCTGATTACCTTGGTAACAATCCATGACACGCCACTGAAAATGAACTAGAAATATAATATTTAAATACTACAACTATTAATAGCAATCCTACTGATAAATAGACACAGCAAAAGTATTTTAGTCTTAAGATGTAATCCTTGTACACGACATGTGTGTATGGTTATATTAGTCCTATTCACCACCTGGATAACACCTAGCTTAGATAGGGAATACAGCTCAATACAGACGTCTTATAGCAGCAGTGTGTTGATATTGCTAGAACCACGCGCATGCGCACAAGTAACAGCTAAACACTAGGGGTCCCCCACACCCCCCGAGTCAAAATAATACGACCTCGCGTAGATACTTACTTACTTTGATACATTAGGAACTAGAAATTTAATTGCTGCAATTATAAAAATGCGCCACCTATCCCTATCTTGAGCTAGTTCCATCCAGTCCACCTCATTACACCCTATGCCTGTCTTGAGGCAGTTCCATCCAGTCCACCTCCTTACACCCGATCTCTTTCAGGTCCATTCTAATGGTGCGTCTAGGTCTTCTCAATTGTCTCTTCCCATTAGGTTTGCCAGTCAATACTCTGAACATGGTTCTAGATTTTCCCATTAGCACTGCATGTCTCGGCCATTGTAATCTACGAGACTTGATTAGCCTAACAATGTATTGTGATGGGTACAGGTTATGTGACTCATCATTATGTAGCCTCCTCCAATCTCCATATCTTCTTAAGAAACTTTTTACAAATACGTTACTTTTTTCTTCATGTAGCCTACATTAGGTTAGGGTGAGACGACAGGGGACGCGAGAAAAGGCCAGTGATTTTGCAGTTTTTGTAGCAAAACATATATTTGTACAAAATAAATAAAATATTGCTACAGTATCAACGTTTAGTTAAATTTTCTTCGCATGGTGGTATCAACAGTTGTTGAATATCTGTCAAGGATGTCCTGGAATTTAATGACAACTTTTTCTATTCATTTAAAAAGTTTATCAACTAACGCAGCTATGTTTATGACAGATATTCAACAACCTGTTGATATCACCATGTGAAGAAAATTAAACTAAATGTTGTTACTGGAGAAATATTTAATTTATTTTAGCCAAAAAAAAAGTTTTGTTATGAAAACTGCAAAATTACTTATATTTTCTCGCATCCCCCGCATCCGCACCTTAAGAGACCACGTTTCACACTCAGAGAACAACTGGTAAAACTATTGTTTTGTATATATTTTGAGTTTTACATTCCTTGACAGCAGGTGATATGTCAACAACTTATTGACGGAGTGATAGAATGCATTTTCTGACTATTATTTTTCCTAATTTCCACTCTCGTTGTTGTGAGTTGAAATGATCTTTAAATTATCATCATCAATTTGTGTTCTCTGTGTGATTATATACAAGTCATTTCTTGTGCTATTCCACTACTAGTAATAATAATAATATTTAGCACCGCGTCTTACTACCCGTTCGGGTTATACGCTTTAAGTACTAATTACTCTAATGGATTAGGAATTGGGAAGGTTGAATTAGATGAAGTGAACCCGCATTTGCGTGAAGGGAGAGTGGAAAACCATTTAGTGAAAACCTCCCCCAGTTCACCCGACCTAGATTCTAACCTCGATCTCCCCGTCCTCAGCAGTCGATCTCAACACAAGTGCGTTAGCCAACTACGCCACCGAGGCGGGTTTCTACATTAATAATTAATAATTACATTGTCACCGGTGACAAACGAATAGACAAACATTCATCGTTGCTAAGTGATTTAGTAACCTAACTCTTCTTTCTAAGTTAAAAATGTCCGAGTGAATCATTTGACTTTAATAATTATTTTTAATTCATCATAAAAATGAACAACCCTCTAGTACCGGTGAGTAAACAACATTATGAAACCTACCTCGGTGGCCGCATGTTCTAAGGCGCTACTTTCGTAGTAGATTAGAAGACTCTCGATGACGTAAAGATCGAGGTTCGAAACCCAGTCGGGTGTTTAGAGGTTAATTTTCCAAAATGGTTTTTCACTCTACCTACAAGCAAATTAGGTTACATTTCCTCTAAATATAACCTTTCTCATTCCTTAAACCCTTAGCGTAATTAGTATACAAGCGTATAACCCGAACGGTTAGTAATACGTGGTCCTAAAAAACCTTATGAACGGGAGTGTTTTTTTTATCACCGCGTCTTACTAACCGTTCAGGTTTTACGCATATATAATATAATTACTCTAATGGGGTAGGGATAAGGACAGAAGCATTTAAGAGGTAATCTACCCGCATTAGCCTGGAAAGAAAGTGGGAAGCAAATTTAGGGAAAACTACCCTCACTACACCCGACAGAAATTCGAACCCCAATCTCCCCGTCATCAGCAAGCAAGTCCGATACGAGAGTGAGGCTTTAGACCATGCAGCGATTGAAGTGGGTAATGGAAGTGACATTTTGGAAGTTCTGCCCTTAGTTAGGAGAATTCAGACTTTAGTCGAATTTATCTCTCCTATCTGACGGTCTGCAAAGGGAACTAGCGCGCCAACAAGAACATATGGATCATGGAAACCGTAGAGGGGCTAACTACCGGATAGGTCTTGCGGAAAAATCATACGTTTGGAAATGTCAAGTTTTCTCGAGAACGAGTGAAATGTTTATAGTAATATTTTCAACAACTCTTCTAAGATAATCTATAAAAGTTAATTAGGTGTTACATTTTCTTATTTTTTGTTATGAAGCCGGCAGTTTTCTATTGGAAAATGTCAATTTTATTTATATATGATCACTGTTAAAATCATAGAGGTGTGTATATAAAAAAGAGTATAACTTAAATCAATATGCTTCTCTTTTTGAACAAACCGTTTCAAAAAAAATTAAAAAACAATAAAAATTCTTGAAGCTAACCGTTTGTTACCATGTATCTGCATTTCCACGACAAATGAAAAGGGCCAATCGCCTTAACGTGAGGTGGAAAGGAACGCGGATTAAGGTAAGTGTTTTTGCAGTTTTTATAAACAAAAAATTTGATACGGTAAATAAAATATTTCTCCAGTATAAATTAGAGATTCATTTTGTACACATATAGCCTAATCGTGATATTAATAGTTCTTGAATATGTCAAGGGTGTCTTGGAATTTAATGACAACTTTTTATCTTCATTTAAAAAGTTTTTCAACTAATGCCGCTCTGCTCATGACAGATATTCAACAACAGTTGTTTATATCACCAAGTGAAGAAAACTCTTTTTCTGCTGGAGCACTATTGTATTTATTTTGGCCAAAAAAATATGTTTTGTTAGTAAAAAAAACTGCAAAAAACACTACCTTCAACTCGCGTTTATACAATCCCACATTAGTTTTACTTTTTAAAGTGATTAAAATGACTAATGGAAGGTGTAACATTCAAATAGAAATCCAAGCTTTTAAAATAAAAATTACTGTTTAGGCTTATTTTGGTCATTCAACCCTGACAGTTGATTGTTGATACGGTGTACTGTATTAGTATAGTATTCAGGCGAGTGGCGCAGCTTCCAAAATACCTACTGGGCTCGTTGATTCTATCTTGAGACATCTTAGTCAAATTCGTATAAACATTAGACCTATACAAGTAATTTATAATACTCAAATCAATCACGCTCATTTGTTTTGTCATTGATAAGGTCAGGATTCAAATTCTGACTGGGGTACTGAGGATGAGTTTTCTTGAACCGTTTCCCACTTTTCCCCCCAAGCAAATAAAGATACATTTCCTCTAATATTTACCTACCACTCAAGTGTAATTAAATGTGAATATCCCGGACGGATGGTAAGAGTCCGTGAAAATCTAGGCTATGAACGCTTGTATGAGCCGAGGTGAGGTTATCAAGGGGTCCCGATGGTCTCGGAGGAGAAAATTGGAGTCAAACCCTGCAAAAGGTTGAAACTCACTAAGTTAGCGTGGGTATAACTATTATAGATAACTATAATAGCACCCGCCTCGGTGGCGTAGTTGGCTAACACGCGCTTGTCGTGTTGAGCTCGACTGCTGAGGACGTGGAGATCGAAGTTCGAGTCTCGGTCGGGTGAACTGTGGGTGGTTTTTACTAAATGGTTTTCCACTCTCCCTCCACGCAAATGCGGGTTCACTTACTCTAATTCAACCTTCCCAATTCCTAATCCATTAACGTAATTAGTACTTAAAGCGTATAACCCGAACGGGTAGTAAGATGCGGTGCTAAATATTATTAACTATAATAGTGGTTTTGAATTGCTTCCAAAGCGTGGTGACCATTTTCAAGAAGTGACGTCATAACGTGAGTGGCGTAGTGGTGCAGTCCCAAGCACACTAGTGCGACATTACTCTTATTTTGTTTTGTTTCTCCACGTCTTACTACCAGTTCAGGTTATAAGAATTACTCTCATGGGGTAGGGGTGAGAAAGAAAGCATTTTTTTAAATATGTATCTAGCGTATCTGGGCTCAATCATTCGTAGCTCAGTAGTCGGAAGATTAGTCAGTTATAATGTACTGTTGTCCAGGGACGTCCGAGTGTACCAACCGTGCATCCTTTAAGTGAAGCTCTTTCTATGTCCCGATGAGATGAGATGATGGTGATAGTAAATATGATGATGATGAACAAGTGGAAACACTTAAACCTAACTTAATCCTAACTTAAGCCTAGCTAACCAAACCCTAGTTACCTTTGGGGTGATTCCCTTTTCAGGAAAAATACCAGCAGGGAATCAAACCCGGGAACCCTAGGTTCAATGATCACTAAGCCACGGGGCCGGTTATTTTAGATTTACATTTGTGTGGAAGGAGAATGGGAAACCAATTAGGATTAACCACCCTAAGTAAATCCGACCAAAATTTGAGCCCTGATACCTCCGTCATCAAAAGGCCAGTCTAACATGAGAGTGACGCCTTAAACCATTCGGCCTCTTAATCGAGCTGCGACACTACTATTCCACTCACACTACTGCTTTCAATCTTTTTTTTAATATCCAACTAGGATTTGAACTTGGGTCTAACGCATAATCTTAGGTCTTTAGTCCAACCCTTCAGATTTTTGCTTTGATTATTTCGTATTGATACATTTAACCAAATATTACTTATTACTCGTCCGGGATATTCTATTATTTACTCTAATGGGGTAAGTATTAAGCAAGATATAGTTTGAGATCAAATGTAGCACCATTTTTTGTGGAAAAAAGCGTGGTAGATCATTTAGAAGAGAGAAAAAAAAAGTTACCTCAAGTCTACTCCTCCCTCCCCCACCCCTCGACCCCGGTCCTTAGCCCACGTGTCAACAGATGTGAGATCACAAGGTGATTAATTACAGAAGAGAATAAGAAGAGGGATAAACTGTAGTTAAATTACAGGTATTTGCTTGGCAGCCCATCTGATCAGGATTGTGATCCAAACACTCTGGTCAATCATCACACGATAATAATACATGTTCACTGGAATTGATCCCAGGACATTTAGTATGTAAGCTCTCCATGTTTGTTTTATATGCACCAGTGTCGTGTCGTGGAGTGTTTTTAGACAGGGTAAGCAGGGTTTGTTTAAACTATACCCGTAATATGTTCTCATCACTCGGTAGAACACGCATTGGTCAGGCATTAACGAACATACATTCCCATGTGAGGTGTGTAAAGCAGATTCTGTGTATGATCGGTTAGATGTGAACAGAATGGGTGAGAGCATACATTCTCATATGAATTAAGTAGATTATAATCTATGTATGATTGGTCAAATAGGGACATTGTGGGTGAGAATATAATTCCCATGTGAGATATGTAGTGTCTATGTATGATTGGTCAAATAGGGACATAGTGGGTGAGAAGTAAGAACATGTATTCTCATATGAAATATGTAGAGAAGATTATATGCATGATTGGTCAAATGGGGACAGAGTGAGTGAGAACATAATTCCCATGTGAGATATGTAGAGTCTATGTATGATTGGTCAACTGGGGACATAGTGGGTGAGAATTAAGAACATTTATTCTCACATGGGGTGACCTGGCGGTCTAGGGATAAGGTGTCAGACTTCTATGCTGGCGTTCGGGGTTCAATCATCGGTCCCGGCAAAGATTTATTTGGTTGCCAAACCCTTCCTTCACCTCTGACAAGACATCTTGTGAATGTGAGGAATGCCAGGTCTCCACCATGGTTCGGATTCCAAGTTAAACTGTAGGTCCTTCATTTCATCTCACATTCACCCTACCATTGCACGTTAGCGTAAGTGCGTACAACCCGAACGGGTAGTAAGACGCGGTGCTTAATAATAATAATAATAATAATAATAATAATAATCTCATATGAAATATGTAGAGAAGAGTATATGCTTGATTGGCCAAATGGGGACAGAGTGAGTGAGAACATAATTTCCATATGAGATATGTAGAGCAAAGTTTATGTATAATTGGTCAAATAGGGACATAGTGAATGAGAACATACATTCCCATGTGCGGTAGATAGAGCAGATATTAAGGAATTGGTCAAATGGGATCAAAGTAGATGAGAACATACCAGAGGTACAGTTAAAAACATCTCCTCTTTCCCTGGAAGCAATCCACGACACGGCTATCCGGGATAAGTCCTCACTCATTTGTGATGTGAATAAAAACCAATGACAAATATAATAACAGCATCCCACATAAAATGGATTCATTCAAACTGTGCCAGATATTGGAGAGACTAGCCACCGAGGAGAATGAATTTGAGCCATGCTCTGTTGACGATAATAACATAGTCTGCTACATCAGCGTGATTCTGGTGCCAATTTTGATCATCTTCATGGCCATAAAGTTCTTCAGATAACATCTTACTCAGGTGAGTAATTCAAACTAAACTTTGTTAAAACCCAGTTCGAGGGCCACATGGTCTAAGGCGTCACTGTCGCAATAGAATAAATTTCCTATTACAGGGTGATCAGGGTCCGAATCCCGGTCTGGTGTACTGAGGGTGGTTTTTCCCTAAATGGTTTTCTACTCTCCCACCACGAAAATTTGGGTACACTTCCTCTAAATTCAACTTTCGTCATCCCTAGCTCATTAGCGTTGTTAGTATATTGGCGTTTAACCTGAATAGGTAGTAAGCAAGAGGTGGTCCTAAAAAACTATTAAAAGATGTATTTATATCAGCTCGTCTACAACCATTCGCACCCGCTGGTCACAAACGCAATCGTAAGATAAATTGGGTTTATTGACCGAGAGAGGAAGTGGCGTTCTGTTTTAACGGGGGCGTTTGGCATTTCGTCTGACTGTCCGGATCTTTGATACGCGATAACCGTCAGATACGTGGACCAATTTTATCGAAATTTAGCAAGGACATTTTTTTAATCATAGGCAGAAAAACATATTAGCCAGGATTTTTCGATCTGGTTATCCGTTTCAATATGGCGGCCATTCAAAAAACTGTCTGTCTGTTACGCGATAATTGACAAATTATTGGATTAATTTGAACAAAATTTAGCAGGGATATTAAGTCTAAGGATGTATGTAGCCTACATAGTTTTTTAATCTTGTAATTCATTTTAAAATGGTATTCGCTCAGATAGATTTTCGTTTAGTAGCTCGTCTGAAATGATTTGAGGTCGAGTACCTAAGAATTATTTTCAATTATTTTTTTTAGGTTTTTTTTTACAAATACTGCGATACTGACGTCTTAAACCACGTCACGAGAACAACGGTTATTCTCTATTAATAGAATGTGATTTTGAATATATGGGTAAATAGCTACTCCAAATCCAAGTAAATATTATAGGAGAAATTTCATCTCGAAACCCAAAAAAGAATGTTTAGGATTGTAGTAACGATTATAACATGGATGGTAGCGTATAACCCGAACGGGTAGTAAGACGCGGTGCTAAATATTATTATATTATTATTATTATTAACATGGATGGAGCGAGGTCTACAGTTCACAAAACTACTAGTAAGACTGTAGTAACGATAAGAATATGGAGGGAGAGAGGTCTACAGTTCACAGAATTACTAGTAAGACTGTAGTAACGATAGTAACATGGATGGAGTGAGGTCTACTGTTCACAGAACTAATAGTAAGACTGTAGTAACGATAATAATATGGAGGGAGAGAGGTCTACAGTTCACAGAAATACTAGTAAGACTATAGTAACGATAAGAATATGGAGGGAGAGAGGTCTACAGTTCACAGAACTACTAGTAAGACTGTAGTAACGATAATAATATGGAGGGAGAGAGGTCTACAGTTCACAGAAATACTAGTAAGACTGTAGTAACGATAAGAATATGGAGGGAGAGAGGCCTACAGTTCACAGAAATACTAGTAAGACTGTAGTAACAATAAGAATATGGAGGGAGAGAGGTCTACAGTTCACAGAAATACTAGTAAGACTGTAGTAACGATAAGAATATGGAGGGAGAGAGGTCTACAGTTCACAGAAATACTAGTAAGACTGTAGTAACGATAATAACATGGAGGAAGAGAAGTCTACAGTTCACAGAACTACTAGTAAGACTGTAGTAACGATAAGAATATGGAGGGAGAGAAGTCTACAGTTCACAGAACTACTAGTTTTATGATGGAGTAAATAAGCAAGCTACATTATGTGCTAGTTACTGTTACAACCGCATCTAAATATTTATTTAGTGGATAAAGTGGCATACTAAGCCAAAGGTCCCGGGTTCGATTGCCATGTCCAATTGTCATTCTTTTTTTTAATAGCAGTTTTATATTTAAAAAGGGATCGTCTACAATAGGTGAGACAGGAAACATCTTTTAATGAGCTTTATTCTTCATTATATTTTGAATTATTATTTCTTGCATTTAATTGTAGCCTATTCTCAATGTAAAGATTGATGTTAATTAATATTAATTTACAAACAAGGAACTTAAGATAATTGTATTGCAACCTCTATGTGTCATAGTTTTATATTGCTATGGAAACAAAAATGTATATTTATTGTACTGTTTTCTTCTAGCCTCCAAAACTAATTTTTCGGCCTCAACAAGTTTTACCAATCATCCCGTGAAATGTTTTCCAAAAATAACTCGGTAAGTCATATTTTAATTACATTTTACTTAAGTGGATTTGTGAGGATGAACATAAGAGCAAGGTAAATGAGGTTGGAATGATATTTATATAAGATATATGTGTGGAAAAACTCGCATGGACAAAGTCAGTAATGAATGGGCGCCGAAGGAGTGCAGTTTGAAAGGGAATCCAATCGGTCAATGTGAAAGAAGCGTCTTACGTTGGTTTGGAGATGTTGAGAGGAAGAGTGTGGATCGTGTGACCAAGCAAATATATGAAGGTAGAGTGTGTGGATCAAAAGGAAGGGGTGGGCCATGATGTGGCTAGATGGAGTAGACTAATGTCTGAATAGAAACATTTATAGTTTTAAAAATAAAAGAACATGTATGACTTGGTGTATGGATGTTGTCGAAGGTAAGGGAGTATAGAAGGATAGAGAAGTGTGGAGATAGTTAGTGAAGATGAATTAAGTACGGAGTTGTTTCTTGAGCTACATGCGCTGTTTCTTCTTACATACCGCCTAAGGGAACGGCGTAATTAGGTATGTATGTGTTTTACTTATGTTCTGTTTGCTGGATGTAAACGCTATTTTTTTTTTAAATAAAGTCGTGTTACTTTTTAAAGCTAAACAAAATTATTTTAGTTTTCTCTATCCTTTAATGGTCACTTATCTGTATAAATCAGCTGATCGGAACTAAATAACATAAATTAAAACGTTTTAAATACAATAGGTCCAGTTAAAATGCCAACATCTAGTCCAGGCTAACTTTATACACGTCATCCGATTTAATGCAAATAATGGTACTTAAGCCCGGTACACACGACACAATTTACTGAATACAATTTAATATAATAATCTAACTTATTAACTTTAATTCCACGCAAGCTTTATCCAGATACTGTTCACATGGCACGTTCGATTGTTTAGAATATTTGAACAATAAACAGATTATTTGCCCTGTTTTTTTGGTATGCCTAAATAATCTTCGAGTAATTTTTAAAAATAGTATTTACAATAAATATTTTCCCAGTGATTCCCAGAAGACTATTAATGTGGTTAATTCTGGTTATACGCTTCATATGGGCTTGTTGTACGGTATCAAAACGACCCTGAAGTGATAGGAACCAGAATAGAAAAAATGTGTACGTATAATAATATAGACACATATATTAGGGCTTATTTCACACAACTTTACGTTTTACTGGCGATAAATGGGTTCACCATTAATAAAGTGAGCTTAAATTATTATTAGTATCACTACTTTAATGAAACCTAAACCCGTCTGGCCGATCAGCATGATTGTAAATAAAAGTGGCGTGCTATGAAGTGTTGCCAGGGTGGACAAAGTTGGTTAAAACGGTACCCTTCGTTTACTTTGAGAGGTAGCCATTTTACCTTACAGCGATCCACCATGGCTCATGGCTCAATGGTCATTGTGTATTCTATCATGATAAGACTGCTACCTTTCAGGGTAAAGTGAGTGTTTCTGTGATGTGTTCCCTTCAGCCAGTAAGACACTGATCATCGGCCAGACATCAACAGAGACATCTTTTCCATTTAAGTTGTGTAAGACTACCGCCTGCATTGTCTAGTGGGCAGAGTCCCTGGATATATATTCAGTGATCCCGGGTTCTAAATCCAGCACATTCAGACATTTGTGAATCAGTGGGTCTGAAACGGGATCAACTCAACCCAGTGAAGACAAATGAGAAGCTACTATTGTAAAAAAAAAAAGTAGCAGCTACCGTCTAGAAAACTGAGAATAACAGTCGGAGGGTTCGTTGTGCTGACCATGGCACCATATATATCCATAGGTAGACACTATCTTCGCCAACAGACAGCGTCTGCTCGGTCTGTATGGATCGGTTGCAGGCTGAAGGCATAGGTGTTTTTTAGTTGTGTAGAGTACAAACTATGTTTTATTGGTCAAGTAGTGGGTGAGAACATCTCACAGGCTCAGTTTCAACCATTTCTGATTACCATGGCAAAACTCAACGACACAACACTGGTAAATGTGTGAATAGTCCCCGGGCAGGCCCTATAGGACTCCTTTTAAGAGATACCCTAAGTTTCAAACATACTTTTAAAACGAAAAAAAAAATAGTTTCAAATGGGAAAAAAAAACTAAATATTATTTAAGAAAATATTGGTATATTTTAAAAATTTATAAAAATAACCCACTTCCATATGGGCCAGAATGGCATATAGTACTAGTTTGTAATAATCTAAATCGCGGAGTGTTGTATAAATGCATCATATTTTCTTGAAGTCAGGCGTGTAAAACGCGAAAAGCAGCCCAAATAAACTGTGTCCCTTCCACAGAACATGGGGCATATGATGCAAAACCCCTTCGTGTACGGCGCTGGGCTGGTGGTCATCGCCCTCATTATCGGCATCTTCGTCTACCGCCACTTCAAGAACAGCCACGGTAACAATGTTCACTGACCTAGGCTATGAAGCTCATTCGCGTGACAACATTTCTCAGAGGCATACAAATTAACGTGCAAGGAATGAACTGTCGTCATTTGAACGAGACTCATAGTCTGGGCCTTAAGGTGGGAGGGAAGGAGACGCAATAAAGGGGCACTGTGTTGGCAGTGTTAATATCAAAACATTTGTTCTTCCAAAATAAATAAATTAGATATCGCTCCAGTAGAAACACGGAGTTTGATTTTCCTAACATGGTGGTATCAACGTTTATTATATGTCATGAACATAGCGGCATTAGATCAGAAACTTTTCAAATCCACAAAAAAAAAGTGGTCATTAAATTACAGGACATACTTGACAGATGAGAAGAAAATTGAATTTTATGTTTCTACTGGAGTATTAGTTTTTTTATTTTGTTAAAAAAAAATTTTTGCTGAAAAAATACTGCCCTTAGCTCGCCTTCCCTACAATCCCACCTTTAACCACGATTTCTCACCCCCTTCGGTGGTTACATGGTTTAAGGCGTCACTATCGCAATAGACTAGACTGGAAGTTCGGGGTTTAAATCCCGGCCAGGTATACTGATAGTGTGTTTTAACGGTTTTTCACTCTTCCACTCCATGGAAATGAGGGTACACTTGTCTAAATGCAACCTTTCTCCTCCCCAACACGTTATAGTTTCTATGTCTGCCCGAACGTGTCCGGTCGACACGTGGTAGATTCTATTCGTGCTGAGGCTCGCCTGTTGAAATGTCACTTATACTAGCCCGCCATAAAGTGGCGCCTACCTGGTTGCCTGGTGCCTTCTCTAAGGCTGTGCTTGTCGATCATTTCACACATTATGTATCCGTACTCAGATTTTGATAGAAAGGGCCATCTGAAAGACCTTCTTTCCCACCATTATCCTACAAAACGATAGGATTCTGGAAAAAGGACTTTAAAAAAAGTCATTCATACGAGAATCAGTGTTCAGCTTTAAATAGCTGATTCGGCCTGTGCCCGAGATACACGGCTTAGAAGGATTAACAAACTATCTTAGAGACACTGGTTCAATCCTAGGCCATTAGCAAATTACCAAGTTTGTATGTATACTATTTGGTGTTTTGTCCTCAGTCTCTGTTAAGGTGGGATGGTAGGGACCACGAGTTAAGGTCAGTATTATTGCAAACATTTTTACTTCAACAAACTAAAACAATAAAATACAATATAAACAGTATAATTTTCTTCCCATGGTAATATTAATAGTTCTTGAATAGCTGTCAAGGATGTCCTAGAATTTGGTTTTAACTTTTTCTTTTCATTTGAAAAGTTTCTCATCTAATGTCTCTATACTTATGACATATATTCAACAGCTCTGTTGATGTCACTAGGTGCCTTAAGCTAGCGTTCCCTTATAATCCCACCTTAAATTGTAACCACGATATTTACCTTCTTTGGTGGCCGCATGTTCTAAGCCGTCATTCTCGCAATAGAGTGGGACTGTCGATGGCCGCTATATCGTGGTTCGAGTTCCGGTCGGATGTACTGAGTATGATTTTTGCTAAATGACTTTCCACTCTCCCTCCACTCAAATGAGGATACAAGAATTAAATCTAAATTCATCCTTCAAACAATAGAGTAATTAGTATATATGCGTATAGCCTGAAAGGGTAGTAAAGCGTGGTGCTAGGAAGAAGAAACAAACCCTTGGTCTCGTGTGTCCTCAGGTCATCATCATCACCACCACCCCCACTCCCAACAACAGCAGCAGCAACCACAGCACAGGACCCCGAACGCAGAAGATTAGTCGGGGAGAGATTGTTTACCGCAGTAGCAGGTCAGATACACAGGGTGCCCTAAGACAAGAAGGGGACCTCCAAAGTATTTTTTAGCACCACGTCTTACTTCTCGTTCGCGTTATACGCATATAAATGATACAGGGGAAATGAGGGGAAATTCCCACTACAAACATTTTTCAGAACAATCATTTTAATATCTCAAACCCTACATGGGCCCCAGACGATAGCTTACTTTTTATTCATTAATTGAAATATTACAGAGACCTCCCTTGCCCGTAAACTAAAGTGTATTGGAAAGTTTTTGTGATTGTCTAACAGATGGCAGCGCTAACTCAACTTGAACTAAAATGTACCTTCCCTTCCTTTCCCTTGTTCCCTTCATAATATGTACTATACTAATCCCATGGCTTCTTTGGTGCTGACTGACAGCTCACAGCTGACTTCTGACAGTCAACATTTAAGTATATACCTAAATTTTGACCGTCAGAAGTGACAACTGCTAAACACATGTTTTTGTAGATCATATGGTTCGGCGTAGGGATACATAATTTGGTCTGGTAGCTTTTCAAAGCTCTCAGCTGTCAGCTGTGAACTGTCAGTCAGCACCAAAGAAGCCATGGGGCTACTGTAATAACGCTAACGTGTTGGGAATCAGGTTAGGCTAGATTCAGGGAGAGAGTACCCGCATGGAGGGAGAATATAAAACCATTTAGGAAACAAAAGCCCTCGGTACGCCCAGCCGAACCCTCCCATCACCGGAAAATAAAACATTCCATAAGAGCCTCATGTGTGTACCCGCCGATATGGGTTTTCATTATTACCGCCGATATGGGTTTTCATTATTACCGCCGATTGACCACATATGTGGTTTATTGGTCCGAATTCCTGGCTACAGATCCAGAGGTCCCGGGTTCAATCCCCGGCACGTCTAGATTTTTCTGTGGAACAGTGGGTCTGGAACGGGGTCAAGCTCAGCCTCGTGAGGACAAATGAGGAAATATTTGAATGAAAAAGTGGCGGCCCCGGTATATAAAACTGAGATTAACGGCAGCGGAATTTGTTGTGCTGAGCAAATGATACCCTATATTCTCAAAAGTCGGTAATATGTTCTCCAACAAGCGACAGCCACTTGGCCGATATGGCTGGATTGTAGGTACAGTAGCCCCATGGCTGCTGACTGACAGCTCACAGATGACTTCTGACAGTCAACATTTAGGTATATACCTAAATTTTGACTGTCAGAAGTGACTGCTGCTAAACACATGTTTTTGCAGATCATATGGTTCGGGGTAGGGATACATAATTTGGTCTGGTAGCTTTTCAAAGCCATCGACTGTCAGCTGTGAGCTGTCAGTCAGCACCAAAGAAACCATGTGGCTACTGGAGACGCGATTGTTTTTTTTTATCACTGCCGATTAACCGGGTGATTAGATAAACGATTGCGCACTAACCAGAACATGCATAGAATCACGGTTTCCTGCATTCTTCATTTGGAAACGGGAAATAATTAATAGATATAAGTTGTTTTGAATAATTTTAAAATAATTATGTTTCATTGGTGTATTGTTTTTAATATAGTATAAGGATTTTCCGTGTCTCGAATTCATTGTTATATAAAGTAGAAAACCGCACCACTGTGCGACGTCTGTTTTGAGCGGTATTATCTAAGTTAAGGTAGGATGTAATTGGAAGGGGACGCGAGAAAGGTCAGTTCTTTTTCAGTTGACATTGCAAACACTTTTTTTTTAGCCAAAACAAATAAATATTGTTCCGGTAGAAACATAGAGTTTACTTTTAGCCACATGGTGTTTTATAAACAGTTGTAGAATATCTGTCAAGGTTGACCTGGAATTTAACAAGCTTTGCTCTTCATTTAAAAAAAGTGTCTCATCTAATTCCGTTATGCTTAGAACAGATATTCAACAACTGTTTGAATCACCATATGAAGAAAATTAAACTAAATTATGTTTCTACTGGAGAAATGTTTAATTTATTTTGGCTAAAATAAATTGTTTCTATAAAAAAAAGCTGCAAAATCGGTTACCTTTTATAGCGTTCTCTTTACACCCCTTCACCTTGTTATCGAGGGGAGGGGGATGAGACGGGATCTAAAAGTTGTTCCTGTTTTTTTTTAAAACATGTTCTCCAAACTGGTTGATATTTGTGTGTCTAGACCAGTTCGTTCACCCCCGAGAACAAGCGCCTCGTGCACCCCTTCCATAGGAGGACAGCCCTTTCTTTTCAAGGTCAGACCTTCAACCAGATGTGTACCTTAATTGAATAAGCCCCTATGTTAGGGTTTGTTTCACATGAAGATCTCGACTCCAAATAGGGGAGGTTTGGGTTTAAAGCCAAGCTGGATTCACTAAGGTGTTGTTGTTTTTTTTGTAAGTTTTTACATCCTCTATCTAGACAAATGTTTGTAAATTTACTCTTGATCATAATTTTTATTCCAGTACACCTTGGCTTAAATTGTTATTGACCTTTGATGTTAAAGCTATTATTACTAAAAGTAAATTCACAACTGTGGTCAAGTGGTCTAAAAGTATCGCTCTTGATCACCGTTGAAGGAAAGATTTGGGCTCGAATTCAGTCAGGGTACATTTGTTGGTGGTTTTCCAAATATGTTATTTCACTGTACTTTCCATCTTCTCTCCCCAAGAATGCGGCTGCATATCCTTTAAGATATCCTTCCAATCCCCAAAATCTAGTAAACTAATTAATAAGTTAAATATAGTATCATAAAACTTATTGGTGGTTGCATCATCTAAGGTGTCACTCCCACACTAAACTGGATTGCCTGTGACGGAGAGATCAGGGTTCGAACCCCGTTTGGGCGTACGGACAGTGGTTTCTCTTTAATGGTTTCCCACGTTACCTTCACGAAATTATTATTTTTTGTATTTTTTATTTTTAGCACCACGTCTTACTACCCGTTCGGATTATACGCCTATGTACTCTAGTTTGTTAAGGATGAGGAAGGCTGAATTTAGAAAAGTATACCCGCATTTTCGTGGAAGATGAATGGAAAAGCGTTTAGGAAAATCACCCTTAGTAAACCCTACCAGGATCTAACCTCATTCTGCAGTCTGGTCTATTGCGAGAGTGACGCCTTAGATCATGCGGTCATCGAAAAGGGTAATAAATTACCTTCCTCATCCCTAACACATTAAAATGTATGCTCATAACCCGAACGGGCAGTAAGATGAGGTAGAATTTATATTTAAAAACAATTATTGATGTATTTTCGAACATAGTTGTAGAGCTAAGATTTGTGTCTCATCTACTAATTAATTAGTATGAGTAATGAATGTCCGAAAACAAGGTGCTTAGGAAGATAATTTGGTCCAAAAAGGGATGAATGTACTGAAGAGTTTAGGAAATTACATAATGATAAGTGACGTACCCTGTACTCATCACATGACATTATTATGTTAGTCAAGTCTCATAGATTCCGGTAGGCAGGACATGCAACGCGAACCTGAGAGAGATAGGGTGTAATGAGATGGACTGGATGGAGCTAGCTCAAGATAGGGATATAGTGTAATGAGATGGACTTGATGGAGCTAGCTCAAGATAGGGATAGGGTGTAATGAGATGGACTGGATGGAGCTAGCTCAAGATAGGGATAGGGTGTAATGAGATGGACTGGATGGAGCTAGCTCAAGATAGGGATATAGTGTAATGAGATGGACTGGATGGAGCTAGCTCAAGATATGGATAGGGTGTACTGGGATGGACTGGATGGAGCTAGCTCAAGATATGGATAGGGTGTAGTGAGATGAACTGGCTGGAGCTAGCTCAAGATAGGAATAGTATGTAATGAGGGGGTTTGGATATAGCTATCTCAAGAAAGGGATGAGGTGCAATAAGGTGGACTGGATATAACTAGCTCAAGATAGGGATAGGACGTCATGAGGGGGTTTGGATATAACTAGCTCAAGATAGGGATAGAGGATTAATGAGCTGAACTGGATATAACTAGCTCAAGGTAGGAGAGATAGGTGGTGTACTTTTGTCTAAGTGCAACAATGAACTTTCAAGTTCCTAATGTCATGGCGTAAGTAAGTATAGTATAAATAAGGACTTATGGTGATGTTGTGCCACTAAATAGCAACATATCTGTCTCATTTACAGCAGCCCCGTTTGACCACCCAATCCACCACACCACCAACTCCACTTGAATATGCAACGCCAGCCGCCATCCCCAACTCACGCATTCGACTTACCAGGAGACTAGCAGAGAAAGGACGTACAGTACCTCAGACTCTACTAATATACGGAGAGATTCACAAGATGTATTAGCCACCCCCTCAGGATGCCTTTCTCTCTTTATCGATGTTCGGCTAATACATTGTATTTGGACCGGAAACGAAATTTCCCTCTTCTCCCTGGTATAGAAGATAATTTTCATGAATAAAGGCTTGCCAAATTCTCTATATTCAATGAAATAATTATTTATTTGTAAGGATATGTTCAGTCTGATTTTCATAGGAAGCTGCTTGCGTTGGAGGGGTTGAATTGTAGAGATGGCACCTAGAGCCTATTATCCTTTAAAAAAAATATAGTGAGTTAAGATATGAATGGGATACCCGCCTCAGTGGCGTAGTTGGCTAACGCGCTTGTCGTGTTGAGCTCAACCGCTGATGACGGGGAGATCGAAGTTCGAATCTCGGTCGGGTGAACTGGAGGTGGTTTTTCCTAAATGATTTTCCACTCTCCCTCCACGCAAATGCGGGTTCACTTCCTATACTTCAACCTTCCCAATTCCTAACCCATTAGAATAATTAGTACTTAAAGCGTATAACCCGAACGGGTAGTAAGACGCGGTGCTAAATATTATTATTATTATGAGTGGGCCATAAGAAGGGAGTGGGGTCACAGAGCTAGGGAAGGGGGAGGGTTAGATAGGAAGCACGTAGGATAGGGGAGGGGGGCAGAGACAAATGTCTGACCAACCTTAAAATTATTTTAGTTAACTTATTGATGAAAAAAAATTGAAGTGTGATTTATGAACTTAACGGGTCTATAAAGGCTCGCATTTATTTATTTACTACTTTTTTTTTTAGCTCCGCGTCTTTCTACCCTTTCGGGGTGTACACCTATGTATTAATTACTCAAACGTGTTAGGGATGAGGAAGATTGAATTTAGAGGAATTGCACTCGTGAGAGTGGAAAACTATTTAGGAAAAACCACCCTCAGTGCATCCGACTGGTATCGAACACCGATCTCCCTGTAATCGGCAGTTTAGTCTATTGCGAGAGTAGCGCGTTAGACCATTCGGCCACCGAAGCTTGTTCGATGATGTTTCTGGTGTTAAAGTCCTTAGGAAAAAATTAATCAAATATAAACGTTGTCATTTGGGAGATCTATATATCTATTATATTAATTGATAGTAAGGTTATATCTTCTTGTTTATTATTTGTATTGCCTTCTTATTTTATATCCGTTTCAGTTTTTCTTCTATGATGACATATTTCGGTGATTTGTCACCATCTTCAAGACTGAGGAAAACCAACGTCATTCCAAAAGTATTGTATAAAAATATGTAATAAAATTATGAATTTAAAAAACTAAATATTAGAAAGGGAAATAGTTAAGAGAAATTATAACGAGATATGAGAAATATTAAATAGATAATCGTTTAAATCAACAGGTTCATAAATCCTTTATTTGTAATAAAGATGATTGATTTTAATTCATACTATTGGAAAGTTTGTGAAATTTTACGGTTTTATATGGAATAATTTTCAGTGAAATTATCAACAAATTTTAAAAAATTATTAGAATCTCTTAGCAAACCTCCTTTATGTGAAAGGGTCATTTTGTCAGTAATGTTTAAATAGTTAGGAACCTATATTCCATTCACGGTAGGAATTACTCTCTGAAAGGTCTTTTTTCCTTACCAATATCCTACTATATAGTAGATTTATGGTAGGGGAAAAGGCCTTTCAGAAGTCAATTCCTACCGTGAATGGAATATACAGTTAATTTGTTTCCTTTTTCTGTGGGGGATCAACATGATGACGAAACAAGAGTCACCGGCCTAACCGATAAGAGGGAGAAACAAAGAAGCTTCGAGTACCTTCTTCACAGTTTGAATTTGTCACGTTCCCATTGGTGCGAATTAAAACAAGTAGGGTAGGGAAGGGTAGGGAAATAATTACCGGTAAGTTTTGGTCCCACCGAGGTGATAAGGCGATTAGTCCTTTTCATTTGGAGTGAAAATGCAGAGCCGTGGGAACAGCAGTTATCTTCAAGAATTGTTATTATTTTGCGATTTTCTTTTCGGAAACGGTTTGTTCAAGAAGAGAAACACATTGATTAAGTTCTACTTTTTATATAAACACCTGGGCCTGGATTCACTAACTAGTACAATTCTGCTCCGGCGCAGGTCTAGAAATGGCGCAACTTTGCACCCAAAATACTCCCAAATATGCGCCTTATAATTTGCTCAATTTCCGTATTCAATCAACAAGGCGCCAACTGGTGGCAAGATTATGGTGATGTCACCATAAACGTCATCAATTGCTCTCTTTTTGACCAATCCTTGTGAAGAATTTAGTTTCAAAGTCAAGGCTACTTTATTTTAAATCTCTAATGAAAATTACAGCAAATACAAAGATTTCTACACATTTTGCTTATAAACTAACAATAAAATTAGCAACAATAAAAGGTAAGTAATTGCTTTGTTACCACTATCTAAATTTAAACAAATTTTGTGCTTGACAGACGTGTGTTATTTTAATTACTTGACTATTAATTGGTGTACAGTTAACTAGTTGTATTTTAAGCCATTACGATAATATGCTGGCATTTAAATTTATTGAAGTGACAATCATAATTTAATAATTGCGCCTACTCTTGAGTGGTGACAATTAAAAGGCGCAGCTTTGCTCTCAAACTGCGCCTGCTTCTTTTAGTGGATAGGGATTTGGGCACATCTTTCAAACTTGCGCCGGCGCAACTATTTGCTCCCGTTAGTGAATTCAGGCCCTGCTCTACAATCTTAACAGTGATCAAATATCGATAAAATTGACCTTTTTCAATAAAAAAAACTGCCGGCTTCATAACAACAAAATGTAACAATTAATACGGTTTTGAAAATATTAACATAAAAAATTCACTCGTTGTCGAGAAAACTTGATATTTCCAAACGTATGATTTTTCCGCAAGACCTGTCCGGTAGCTAGCGCCATCTAGCGCCATCTACGGTTTCCGTGATCCATCTGTTCTTGTTGGTGCGGAAGGATACTTTGGCCGGTTGTGAAGCCACGCCTTTCGCCCTCCCACCCACCATCCCACAAAACAGGTTTTAGACTTTTACTCGACAGGGCCAAGGGCCTTAAGTCTGGTTGGGCCGAGCAAACCGGGGAACTCTTGTAGTCTTGTTAAAACCCCATTAGGACTCCGGCGCAATTTGCGAATGCTCTTGTGGCAATAATTGTGGGAGGATTTTGTTTACAATGTAGTACCAGTACTATTTCGTAAGTGTAATAGGAGTCAAGTTTATTTTCAAATTATAATTTAGTTAATCAGGTGTAATTAGTTAAGTATATCATTCTTAATTTTTGAAATCAGCGGTGGAAGATATAATTCACAATGTATTAAATATATTACAATGAAGCCACAACGTAATAAAAGTTTAATCAATTCATATTCACACGGTGCTATCACTATTTTTACGGCTGGAAATTATATTTTAAAAGATTATAGCAATAGGTGGCCGCATAGTCTAAAACGTCACTCTCGCATTAGACTGGCTGCCAATGATGGCTAGATCGGGGTTCAATCCTGTTAGGTTCTATCGAGGGTGGTTTTCCACTCTTCCTCCACGCAAATGAGGGTACACTTCATCTAAATTCAATCTTCCTAATCCCTAACACATTAGAGTAATTAGTACACAGTCGTACAATCCAAACCAGCAGTAAGACGCAATAAAACAAATATCTATTGATGAGAAAACTACTCTGGCATCCTTCTAAATCAAAAGGCAGTAAAGGGCAGTGTATTGGAAAGCCGTTCATTATCAAGCTTTTGTTGGGAAAACTGTAGATTACTGGTTAGAGATTTCTTAATTGATTTCAAATTTAGAGCTATAATTTTTTAATTTTTGTCACTCAAGAATGCCTGGTCTCACACTTTTTACCACGCCATTTCTTTTTGTTTGTATTCGCGCCTGTTTTCGACAGCGCCAACATGGCACCCGCATTGAAAAGTATTGTGATATGTAAGCGGTAATTTAAACTAACAGCCCAAGTTACGTAATATAAATGTGGGGCGAAATTTAATTTCCCCAACCCTTCTTTACAGCCTTAGACTCTCGGTCTGAGGCAAGTTTGTGTGTCCCGAGATTTAAAAAAATAGAATCTACTCTCAAGGGTATTTTACATGGGTCCGCCAAGTTGTTAGTTAATTTAAAAACAAAGTTTATTAGATAATTAGCTTTTTTTTTGTAGGTTCTGAAACTGTTTCAATATTAATCTAGCAAGAATATTTGTTTTAAAAGCTAGTTTGAAATCATAGCTAGATAAAATAAAGGGTATGGTGCACCGTATTGTGTTTCTCGATACTTTATCTAAATAAATGGACAACTCGTAAGATAATATGTGAATTTAAAACGAACGAATCAATAGACATTGTTATAGAAACATAATGGGGGAAAAAAAGAACATCGCATTTCACCAAAGAGTCCACATGGAAACCCACCTCGGTGGCCACATAGTCTTAAGGCGTCACTCTCGCAGTAGACTGGACTGTCGAGAACGGGGAGGGGTTCGAATCTCGGCCAAGAGTACTGAGTGTGATTTTTCCTAAAAGGTTTTCCACTCTCTCGCAAATGTAGATACACTTCCTATAAATGTAACCCTCAAACTTTCCATTTCCCAAGGGTCTATTTAAATATAAATATATTTGCTTATAACTCAGAAAATGTTGATTTTATAAAATTGATTTCAAATAAAAGTTGTATATATTTAATATTCCTACAACTTTAAAATAAAAAGTCATTTAGTATCGCAAATAATTGCGGCGATATAATCAAAATTAGAGATTTCCAACTATGTAAATTACCCTAGTCATTTTCATTGTAAAATTAGGTGTGCCATTTTGTTTCTAATGTTAAACAGTGTTTAGATACGAATGTTAATCAAAATCATATGGGCTTGTTTTGAGAAAACTTTTTTTTTAATCTCAAAAGTTAATAAACCACTTCATTTTATTATACTGTAGGAATACAATTTGAGTTCGGGAAGGTATAATTTATAAACGATAAAGAGACATAACTGACAGAATATGCGAAAAGGTCCCACCGAACACCTCAACAGGCCACATGCAAGGCACTCTCTATATTCAGGTCTATTTTAAGGACTTTATGGTATTTTCAGGTAAAAAAAAGAGAGCAAAATAGGTACTTTATAAAAGCTATGGGAACCAAAACGTCCCTCAAAGCATTATTTTTTGTAAACTAGGCCAGGAAAAGTTGAACAAAAAAACTCTTTTTAATGCATATTAATTTTTTTAATTCAATTTTTAGCTTGTATTTTAACCTTAACTCGAAATTTGAGTTGCTCGATTATTTTAGTCATATTAAATAACCAAAAATAATGTTTTAAATTTTACTTTGGATGGGGGATGCCTAAGAAATAAATATACCGAGTACTTTTACACCTCCACTTGTGATCTTTTTTTGTTTTAATATGTACAGTACAATACCTTAAATATTACATAGTTGTAAACAATCTTAAAATCAATCTTCAAATACCTTCAATTAGTTATTTGTCTGAATGGGTTTGTTCATTGTAAGGGGGTAAGTTGGGGAGAGGATGAGATTGCTGGTACCTGAACAAAGGGGCAGCCCATCCTTAGGGGCCACAGATTCCAGGCCCCACCAACATTTTTAACATAAAATATTTATTTTTTATTTCATTCTATTCTATAAAATACTTTGGAAGAAGCATAAATTTGAAGTGGAGCACTATTCTCTACATGCAGTGAATTATTGGATTTGTATACAGTATTCCAGTCAATATTATAAATTCCTCGCTCCAAACGTCACGTGACGATTGTACCAGCGCTCTAGTAACTGAATATAGAAGCTGACGGGGGCCAACTGACAGGCCCTCTCAAAGAAGCTACATCAAGAGTGAGATATATCTTAAAGTTAATGCACCCTACCATTCGGGTGTGAGCTTTGCACTAGCGAATGGGGCCAGTCTAAACGGGTCCGCTATACAATTTTAAAGATGGTCCATATTTTATGTTTACGTGTATGTGACTGTGTTTTAGTATGTGTTAAGACACAAGAAGTAAGATGACGTGTAAAATTAAAATTAATAAAGTTGATTTTTTTAACTCCGCTTTATTCATTAAAACTGAAAAAAAAACTTGAAATTAAACGGTTAGGAATATAAATATATAAAGTTTTATGAATCAATAAAAATCGGGAAAATTGGCACATATATTATTTTTGGATCACACAAATGGATGAACCAAAAATCTCTAAATTAGAACATCCACGTTATCAGCAATTATAAAATTAAATACTACTTCTTTTCTTTTGTTATTTTAAATGAATAATATTTAAATTTTATAAACCTCACATTAACTATTTTTTCTTCTTTAAATTTTGTAGTCCGATTGATTAGCTAATATTTGATTTAGGACACATTGATATTTAGAAAATATATTTTATTATTTATTGTAATACTAGACTTGTATATAGACGAGTACTCAAAGGTAGGATTATGGTGGAATTTGGAAACATTAACAACATAATTACAAAAATAATAGTCCACATTGATTTGTCATTTAAAAAAATGTATTTATTGTACCCCTGTTACAATTCACTAAAGTTAAAGTGACATATTTAATTATCCTTGTTCGTTGAGTTCATTTTATCACAGATGCAATCCATCGTTGGTGAGCACTTTATTGGTTGTTATTCTGGCACTTGATTATGGTAAATTTGGTTACTACAATGTTGCCTTGCCAGGAATCTCAATACTTTCCTCATTGGTCACGAGACTTTATTTTTTTTCGTGGTCTCCGACATATTTTAGTTTATCCAAGCCCGCACGCCCACCATCTTGTTGGTTGTTATTTAATTTATCACAGTGTAACCCTGCATTTAGTATAGGACCACACGTGAGGCGTACCGAGTCCGACTATGAAACTGGCTCCTAGTCTTAAGTTCAAACCTGACTCGTCCGCCTCGTAAACTCGGAACCTTGTGAACAGAGCTCAGCGAAAAATAAACGACGTACCGCCTTTTGAAAAAACCTTCCCGACCTTCCCACGTTCCTTTGTCCCAAAATATCGGAGAGGTGGCAGTTGAAAGAGATGGGGGGGGGGGAGAGAATATAAGGCGGGAGTTATACTTCGGTGAACAGTAGCGAGCGAAATGGGACGCCGTGCATATATTTCAAACTCTCCAAGAGTTCAAGTGAGGTTTTTTTATTTTATAGAGGCGGTAGCAAACGTTTTGTTGGCAAAGTCTCAAATCACTTCCTCGGCGTCAAAAGGGTGGCCAATTTTACGGCATAGAATTTATCTCCAGGTATACGAATATCGTAAACTGTAGTAGCAATTATTATAATAGTTTTGACTAATGATGTAGGTTCTTTTTCTCTTATTTTTCCACGAAGCTGTCCCATTGTATAGACGAGAAAAATAAGTTTGCCTCGGAATTTAGAGTAGAAACTCATAGTCGCAAAATTCGTATGCAAGGAGGCCGAACAATAAGGGCCATTTTATTATTTGTCTTGTTCAATATTCTGTCGATGCTAAAATTGAGTTTACAAGTTTGACTTCCTTAAAAAAAGAAAAGCTTATTATTATTATTATTATTATTATTATTATTATTATTATTATTATTATTATTATTAGCACCGCGTCTTACTTCGGGTTATACGCACTTACGCTAATGTGTAATGGTAGGGTGATTGTGAGATGAAATGGAGGACCTATAGTTAAACGTGGAATCCGAACCACGGTGGAGGCCTGGTATTCCCCGAAAAGCTAGTTGTTTTGTTTTAAAGATGTCAATTTTGACAGATGAAAGTATTATGAGCTTTTGTTAACGTCGGCTCTTACTCTACATTTATTTATATAAGCGCTAAAGTCTAAAAGATTATTCCTGTAGCCTATTCAATCAAAGTTAATTATGTTAATTCGGTCTATGAAATAAACCCAACAGAAATATTCTGGAATTTTTTTTTGCGTCACTTTGAGTGGAAAACACTTGAGAACCTGAGAGGGCAACTCTCCCCAGTATACTCTACCCCATTTCCGTCCCTATCATCCTTGCCCCCATAACCCCTACCTCAAGAACAATTCCGAGCATTAAATCATCGAGTTTTATGCGGTGTATAGGGTTTGTTGACACATAATACTCGTTATAAAACTGTTAAAAGCGGAGGGGTTGTAAAGCATTAATGAAAAAGGAGGGGGAGGGGGGTTTCAGGAACATTTTGAGTCAGCATCTTGGGTGTTATCTCCCCGTGACATTATTTGTGAAAAGGGGGGAGGGGTTGCTTCTAGGTAGGTTCATGTGGCAGAAGTTAAAACAAGGTCTGGGACTACATATAAAAATGTATGTTCCCAATTTCCAGCATGGATGTAGGATCTGTACCCCCTGTAAGTAAATTATTGGATGCTACTTGGAATTGATAGACCATGCAAAGTGGGGATTTTACATATGCGCATGCAAACTTAAATAAAGTGAAGGTTCGTAGTTTATTATTTAACATTCAAACACATAAACCTTTGGTGGAAAATAATATCAGGGTGTCTATCATGTCAAGAATTTTAAACTTTATCAAGCCTTGTTATGTACTCGTATGTTCAATGGTTACGTTTAATTTGGTGTACACACACATATACATACACACACACACATACATACATACACACACATGCATACATACATACATACACACACATGCATACATACATACACACATACATACACACACATACATATATATACATAAATACACACACCCACAAATATACAGACATATATACATACATATATAAATATCTCCATTTCCCCCTACAAAATATATACCCTATAGTTATACAAAACAATCAATATACCATGTTCATTTTCATTTGGAACACCCTTCAATAATAATAGTTTCCTTCCCCTTTCTGCCCAGGTAGAGTGGCAAAGCATGGAATGGTATGTGTAGCTAAGAGCTATAAAACCATTTGAAGGTGTATTTTCTTAAAAATTCACCCTCCTCGTATTAGGCTTTTAGTCTAGTTAAGTTTACTTTTGAGAGTGTCACGACTTACCTTCGACCGTGAGTCGCGGCTTCTTCGATGGTGGAAGGTTGTGATTTTGGCCTGCTGTACAGTATCAGCAAAGAGAAGGCATAATATGGATGTCAAGCTGCTGCTGATACATGTAGCGTGTTCTCATCTTGACAACAGTGTTCCGTCAATCCATCGCTTGGGATTGTGATCTTTCCCTAAACAATTTCCCAAGAAATTCCTTCTTTTTTTTTAATGTTTACTTATCTGTAGCCTTTTCAAAGAATCGAATCTTAATTTTAGGGACAATAACTCAATAATTAAAAAAAGATAATTATTCTATTTTTAAGAAACAATCAATTATAGCGGTGTTAAAATTAAATTATCCTACCTTTATAACAGGAAAGGCCGAGTTAGTTCAAAATGTATCTGTAATATGTTCTCATCACTCGGTAGAACATTCATTAGTAAGCTGTCAGCAGAAATATTTTCCCATGTGATGTATCTTTATAAAATTGTATTAGGGGTTGGTCAAATGGTGACAAAGTGGATGAAAACAATCCATTGGTACGATCTTAAGGTGCGAGAGTATGGGTCGCGAAAAAGGGTAAGTGTTTTTTGTAGTTTTTATATCAAAACTTTTTTTGGCCAAAATAAAAAGAAATTGCTCTAGTGGAATGAAAACATATAGTTTAATTTTCTTCACACGGTGATATAAACAATTCTTAAATATCTGTCAAGGTTTTCCTAGAATTTAATGACAATTTGTTCTCCTCATTTAAAAAGTTTCTCATTTAATACCGATATGCTCATAACAGATATTCATCAACTGTTCATATCCCCATGTGAAGAAAATTAAACTCTATGTTTCTAATGGAGCAATATTTTATTAATTTTGGGGGAAAAAATTTTGGCTATAAAAACAGGAAAAAATATTAATTTTTGTTGCGTCCCCTTCACTCTCACCTTAACAAAACCACCTTAATAAGCTCTGTTTATTCTGGCAACAATTCACGACATGCTACTGCCTTATATTGATCGAAGGTTAGCAATATTTGAATTGAAATAAATCCACATCAATAAAACATAATGCATTTAAAACACAAGATAGTTGATTTGTCTTATTTCCTATTTCTCTATTAAATTCAAAGTTCTGGAAATATGCTTTATTTTGAAAATTTTGCGCTGATAGGACACTCGGATATTATAATTTTTTCATCCACCCATTTGAAGTTAAACCTTACGTTAGTTACAATACCCGCTTCAGTGGCCGAATGGTATAAGGCGTCACTCTCATGTTAGACTGGCCTGCTAATGACGGTTAGATCAAGGTTCAACTCTCAGTTGGATCCATAGAATGTTTTTTTCTTAATGGTTTCCCACTCTCTTTCCACGCAAACGCGAGTATATTACTTCTAAAATACCTCCTTCCTCCTTCCTCATTCCCACCACATTAGAGTAATTATCATATATGTATAATCTGAACAGTTAGTGGTTAGTTAAAAAAATGTTACAACAATAACCTACAAAAATGATGCAGCTGTATAACTCCTATTTATTATTCATATTTGTTCAGAAAAGAGTCAAACTTTCAGCCATCCACACCTCCATCAAGCTCTTTCTCTCTTTTCATGAACCCGTTTGAAATTATCTCAAAATACTCCCCCGCTCCCCTATTGTTCTGAGAATCCATCGACTACTTCGTCTTTGTAAGTTCCAGCCCACATCTTCTGTTCTCCGTCCTAATTATTTCCTTCTTAAGGCAAGCAGCTATAGTAAGATCGCCCCAGGAATAAAATTTTAGAACATAGTATAGTGCAAATGTATTGTAATACATAAAAAAAATAGATCAAGTAATTTTTTAAACTGCCAAAAATGTTTATCTTTATGGATATCAGACTATACTACATGAGTCTTATTTTTAGTAGAGTGTATTAGATTCAGTACTGCCTCAGTACGTGTTAAAAAATAACAGTGTATAATAATTATTACTTCTAAACCATTCAAAGATTCACTATTTTAATAAAATAAAATCTGCCAATTATACAGGAGTGGCTCTTGGTTGTTTTTTTTACCAAGGCAAACAATTCTAGCCGGGAATGTACTAGTAAACATTCCCACCACTCAGGCATCAAACTTTACCTTTAATACCAATACACACATGACACATCCGTTCTTTATATTATTTTGTGTGGTTAGGCAAATTGATACATAGGAGGAGGGAACATTTTACTAGTACAGTCCTTTCAAGTCTTACTTGTCCCGGTAGCAACTCACCTCCCCTGAGAATATGATTACATGCTAGACTATTCAGTGGTCACGTGGACGCCCGCAGTAACGGGCAAGGGAGGCACTTGCCCCCTTCCTTGGAATTATATTTTCTTTGACAATAAAACACTGTTAACATTTTTTTAATCTTATAATTTAACTTACAATCTTTTCCTTGCAACATTTAATAACTATTAGATTTACAATCGTGGTATATGATCACCACATCCACTAGACGTATTTCCGAATAAATCCTGTCACTACATTTTAAACCATTATTGTCGACATTTCACCATAATCTTCTCGTCTGTTTTTAGTATCGTTACAGTGCAATTGTAATGCCAGTGCCCAGCAGAAGTTTTTCCAAGTATGTGTGTGTGTGTGTGTGTGTGTGTGAATATATTTTGTCCTTCCCCCCCCCTCCCTGGAAACATTTCTACGGGCGCCCATGAGGGGTGAGTTGATAAAGTTCAATTTTCACAGGAAGAACCCTATCTGACCTTATCTGCTTTCTCGTATTCATACGTCAAGTCATGTGATATGCAGCTGTCACTTTCGTTATTTCGTGTCAATGTTTATAAATAATAATAACTGTATAGTATAATGTCATTTTGAGTAACAGCGGAACCGAGGGAAGGATATTCTCTGCTATGAAACTAGATTATGGCCTTGCATCAAACCCTAAATAGTTTCTAGAGGCATCTAATCAATAATTTGCTAAGAAAAACCACTCCAATTTAGTTTCTAGGAGAATCCAAATTAAAAAAGGTTAGTGTGAGAGGACAACTTGTAATAGTTTCTACGAATATCCCAATTTAAAAAAAAATGTAATAACCACTACAAAATAGTTTCCAAAATATCCAAATTTCAAAAATTTCAAGTCAGCATCACTTTTAATAGCTTGTGGAGTATAATTTTCATAAAGATTCCTTATAAGAACCATCCTAAATAATGCTTCCAAAGGCATCCAAATTTCAAATAATTTAAGAGGGTGGACTACTCTGAAAAGCTTGTAGAGGAGTCTAATTTTCAAAATGTTTCGAGACGAATACCACTCCCCTTTGTCTTGGTGGACCAAACTCGTGAAAACCCTTTATTTTTGCTAATTGCCCCCTCTACCTTACACAAACAGGGTTACACTACAACTGATTATCATTGTTATTATTATTATTATTATTATTAGCACCGCGTCTTACTACCCGTTCGGGTTATACGCACTTACGCTAATGTGTAATGGTAGGGTGATTGTGAGATGAAATGGAGGACCTACAGTTTAACGTGGAATCCGAACCACGGTGGAGGCCTGGCATTCCTCACATTCACAAGATGTCTTGTCAGAGGTGAAATATCATTGTTAACCCCATAAAAATATGGTTGTATTTTCTAAAAGACTCTTCCTATAAAAATGGGATTGTATTAAAATTGGACTAAAAGATAATTTTTGTATGTAGTATAGAGGGGGCTAACCATGAACCATTTAACTTGGGTATGTATTTACCAGTCTTGAGGTTCAGTTGCCCTTACTTAACCCTAACGGGTTCTGCGTTTGCTAATATTCTAGTCTGGTACGATATTATCCACAGATAACCCCGGTTTCCCCTATAACGGCTTCCCGCCCTTGCCTCGACCACAATGATCACGAGTGTTTCTGTCGGTTCCTTTATCTGGTTTCACACCTCGCTGCTTCTCGGCTCATTCTGGAGACTGCAGTTAACCCCTCCCCTCCCACCCTCCTCCTACAAGCACAGAACAACTAAAACTACCTTCCCTCAGAGAAGGAACATTGTAAGTCACATTACTAGGTTGTACAAGGAAATTGAATTATAATGTGATAAGACTACTTCCTCTTAGCTAGTACCGGTGGGCTTGAGGATAAAAGCGTCAGTTCTCGTCTTGTCCGGTTTTCTGGTGAAGGTAGGTCCCTGGTCAGGTTTCGATTCATCACCGGGTGTACTTGTTAGTTTTTCACCATCTCTTTTTCTCTGCCCAAATGCGTCTACAATTCCCCCTAAATTCTATCCTTCCTAATCCTTACCCCTATTAGCGTAAATATGTTGACAGTCTAAACACGCCTGGCCCCCAAACAAATAATATACCCAGACACTCGAGGCGACTGAACTGTATCTCCTCGGAAGAGACTCTCTTCCGATACTTTTGATACAAACAGCCCAAATGAAAATCCTGATTTATATATCTTTTAAAAATTGGAATTATATCTCCGAAATCCTAAATTGTATCTCCTCGGAAGATACTCTCTTCCAATACTTTAGACCCAAACAGCCCAAATGAAAATCCTCTAGGTTAAAATTGTTGCGCTCCTTTTAACAGCTTGAATCCTTCAACACTAGGATCGCTGCTGTTAGTCCTATCATCCAGCAGTGACACTAGTGAAGCTCAGTGTTGAAGGACTCAAGCTCGCAAAGGGAGTGCAGTAAAGACCCGTAAGGTTAAGGATCTGTTTCTTACTCGTCTTTGGTCTAGCTCTATAAAGGCCAACCCAACCTAAAAATTTAAACACAATAACTGCATTAAACGAATGTTTAAATTATTCCAGTTGGAAAGTGTTGAATTATAAAAGATATTGAGAAACTATTAATAGCAATGGTTCCCAACCTTGGAGGCGTAAAACACTTATATGAGGGACCGGAAGGGGTGGTGGTGGTGGAGGGAGGCGTGGACCAATTCGGAAATAACGTTAAAAATCAGCCAAGAATTGAAGACTTTTTTGATCACTTTTCCAAAGTAATGAAGATAAATTTTTCTTGTGGTATTGGCAACACTGCCCACCTGTAATAAATTCGTGGACGGCCCAAAGTGTGCGTGCACGCAGGCCCACCAGGTGCTCAAACCGGGACCGGTACTCGGGGCAAAGTGCGGGGCCCCCCTCTTTTTGTAATATTCGACTTCAGATGCGATGAAATATTATTTGTCTAGGGGGCAATTAGCAAAAAATATATTTTTTTTGAGGGGCCTGCATACCATCCCCTATCAAATATCCAAAATATATTTACAGTGGACTTTATCTGGGATTATTATTTTTCAATTAGAGCCTTTTATAAGATTTTTGAAGTGGTCTTACCCCAAAACCTTATAAAATTTGAATGCCTCTTGAAGCTATTTAGTGTGGTCTTTGCATAGAATTAGATGCCTGTGATATAAACTATTTTAAGTGGTCTTCCACCGGCAAATTTTTAAAAATTGTTTGACTCCAGCAGATATTTGGAGTGCTATCCCCTGGAAAATCTTTGAAAATTAAATGTCTCTTGAAGCTATTTAGAATGGGCGTCTTCCGGCAAATTTGGAAAAATGTGATGTTATAGCAAGCTAGTTCGAGAGCATGAGATAAATCTAAAGGGGGACAAGTTTATTCCAGGGGAGGGAGGAGTTTATTCCAGTCAGGGGAAAGGGGAGCAATTTCTTTCCAGATGAGGAATGTCTCCCTCGTCCCTGTTTCTACACCAATTCTTTACTTTGGTTTGTAAATGTTTTTAAATCATTGTTGTCACTTTTACAACAACAAAAACAAGCAATGTACAAAAATTAATACGTAGCTTAACTGAACACTGAAATTTTTGCACATGATGAAATGTTTAAATTTAACTTAATCTACTGCCTGACTGTGTGTAAAATTTAGATTCAGTACAAAAAATTATAGAATCCGTGAGATTTCCCAACACTTCGAAACGAAGGACAAGACTGTAGCGAAACAATTATATGGTTGTAACAAATTCGACTAAGTTCCTCCGTAGGAAACCCCATTTGGTGGGATGGGCATGTTGGCCTATTGTTCTTTAAAATAAAATAAATAGGCCTTTTATTGCTTGGCATTCGTATTTTATTTAGTATTTTTTTCATCTTCTACTTTTTTTTAAACTTGTTAATCTCGATCTTGGACCTGGGTTCCTGGAAGTTACGATTTTGGTACCATGGTCCCAATAACACCCCCACCCATCGTGGCGAGCCTATGTGAACGTGCTTATTTTCAAGCCCACAAGCCTTTAACTCCCCCTCCCCAATTCTATTCTCGGACCTCCCCCTTAATTATCGTTGCGGTTGGATCACGTGCTACACCACCGAATTTTCGACGTTTTCATAAAAACTAAACAGAGTTGTCGACTTAAAGTGGATAGCGATTTGCGGTGTGCTATGTCAAACATAAAACCCGATAATTAAGAAATTATGAAAACAAAACAGTGCCAACCATCACACTAATTTTCAATCATTTTATGTACCAATTTGCTGCCAGTAGTGCTACAGTGATTTTTAAAAATAAAATAAAGAAGTCACTAGAAAGCAATTTTTTAAGATTAATTATCTCAANGGTGCATCATCTGAAATAGATTGGGAACCACTGATTTAAAGTTTAGACGAATGCTGTATTTTGCTTAAATTGCGTTAATACTTCGATACCTCAACGCAACCGTGCTACAACTTAAAACCATGTTTGGTCAAAATAAGTAAGACATATCTCCCTTAGAAACATGTTTAATTTTCTTCATATTATGATATCAACAGTTGTTGAATATCTGTCAAAGGTGTCCTGGAATTTGATGACAACTTTTTCTCATTTAAAATGTTTCTCATCTAATTTCACTAAGCACATGACAGATATTCAATAAATGTTGATATCATAATGTGAAGAAAATTAATCTATGTTTTTACTGGGGCAATATTTTGTCTATTCTGGCCAAAAAAACTGCAAGAATACTTACCTTCTCTCACGTTCCATACACTCCCGCCTTAATCCTTACCGCTAAATCCCATAACCTCCCTGGTTCTCTAAGAAAGTATTTCTCAAAGTTTTGCGCACTGTGGGACCACCAGCGCCTTGGGAGAAGGGGTAGGGACGTGGGAAGGAGGTGGGTAGGGTTTTTTTTAAATCTATGTGGAAAAATATAAATTTTAGACAATTCCATTTTGCAGCTATAAAATTATACAAGATCAAAATTAATGTATTAAATGGAATGTTGAAAAAATATATAATCACAATCATTGATTAAGTAAAGTAATATTTTTTTGATTATTTTTAAATTCTAACCTCATATTTTTTATGAATAACTGTTCAGATTATTTGACCCAAGGTTGGTACAGATTTTCTTTTCTATTTGACTTGTGTTTACCAAAAAAAATCAGTGGTCAGAGTTCCTGGCTATAGATTCAGAGGTCCCGGATACGATTCCAGGAACTTTCAAAAATTTATCTGTGAATCAGTGGGTCTGGAAAGAATTCAAACTCAGACTAGTGAGGAGAAATGAGGCGCTACTAGAATAAAGAAGTAACAGCTCCGGTCTATAAAACTGAAATTAACGGCTGGACTATTAGTTGTGTTGACCACAAGACACCCTCTATCCGCAAATGCCGGTACTGTACTACGATCGTTAACGGCAGCTTACACCTTGGAGTTTTTTTTATGGATATTTACTTGTTTGTATTTCATGTGAGTAACAATATTTAATTTTTTATTATTTAGCACCGGGTCTTACTACCCATTCGGGTTATACGCTTTAAGTACTAATTACGCTAATGGATTAGGAATTGGGAAGGTTTAATTAGAGTAAGTGAACCCGCATTTGCGTGGAGGGAGAGTGGAAAATCATTTAGGAAAAAACCACCCCCAGTTCACCCGACCGATATTCAAACCTCGTTCTACTCGTCCTCAGCAGTCGAGCTCAACACGACTAGCGCGTTAGCCAACTGCGCCACCAAGGCGGGTAATATTTCATTCATTATTATTATTATTAAACTTCCTGGAATACTGTGGATCACTTGATAGTTCAACGCGGACCACACTTTGAGAAACACTGTTCTGGGAGAACAGAATGACATTTTTTAAATTTTCCCTCATGTATCTCCCAAACTCCTACCACTAACATTAGCCGCATAATATCACAGACTGCTTTGTAACTGTTCTGTATTGTACTCTACCATACCAAGGGCTGCACTCTCCCTACATAAACAAGGGTCAGTGTTGTAACGTAGTTAAACATGGAGGCATTACTAAACAACTTCACAGCAGTGTGAAACAGTTCTATAACACACTGAGCAAAGAGCATCATATTTCCCCCCAATCTTCTTACACGTAATTGTGGGTACATTTTCCTCTAAAGTTTTAACCTACTCGTCCCAAAACAATTATTGTAAATAATTCACATTATAATAGGAGTGCCCGTTAGTTGGCCTAAAGTGATTTGGCCCAAAGTCATCTGGCCTACAAATTAATTCCACCTAAAGTAATTTGACCTAAAATGGATTCCTAGTAAAAAAAAATGTGACCTTATTAAGTTCACTAAGTGTCAATTGGCCTAAAATAATTTGGCTTAAAAATTAAATTCATCAAAGGTCTGTTAGCTTAAAGTCATTTGGACTAAATTAATTTGGCTTAAAGTATAATATCACTAAACAGTCAGTTGGTCTAAAGTTTTTTTTACCTAAAATTGTTTAGCTTAATGTAATTTGGTCTAAAATTTAATTTCACAAAAAGTCAGTTAGCTTAAAACTTAACTTCACGAATTTATTTGGCCTAAGTTTTAGGCGAAATGACTTTAGGCCACGTTCCCCGATTATAGTATGGGAAATGTATTACCGTTGATACCTAACGAATGAGTGTCTTAATAAGTAATGAGAACACATCACAAGCACGGTTTCAACTGACTCTGCTTTCCCTGGCAACATTTTACGACATGACACTGGCTATAACACATCTAGAACGTATACTAGAAGCTTCTGTTTGGTTACGATAGTATATAATTGTATTTATGAAAATGCCAAAACAGGTTTGCCACTATTTTCTTACTACCAAATTCTCTGTACGGTATTTTCCAGGTTTTCCAAAATGAATTCACATTTTTACGGGCAGCCTAGATTGAAGAAAAGAAAGCCCTACTTTTTTTTAAGCATTCAAGCATCCAAAATCAGCCAATAAGTTATTTCAGTATTTCTACTGGATTTTGCAAAATTCTCTGTTTTTTCCCCAGTTTTATCGACACAAAAAAGGCCCTTTGTTTTCCCGGTTTTTCAGGTGATTTACAACCCTGCCGAATCAGTGTTTCCAAACATAGTACTATTGCCTTGAGTTTACCCAAGCTCTTACAAAGTCGTCTTTTATATTATTCCTCAACTGTATCGGTATACTAATCTAGTTGTAATGGAGCGTCTTTCTGCCCGGTAATGACGCAGTTTAGGAAATGATCGCCGCCCTTTCTTCAAATGATCCTGAACCAGGCAAAGAAGAAAACGTTACGTTAGAGTGATCGAGTTCCTTTACCCGCTCCCCCTCGGAGTCTTAAGGACACCATTTGGAACGAATGGCGTGGAAAGAAGAAACATTTGGAGAAGTTAGAGAACGTTGGTGATATACCCTTACCAACTTTTCCTCCCCCACCCCCCGGCTGATGCGACATTTACGGTCATTTAGAATGGATGGACTCACTCATAGTAGATTATGTAAATTTACAAGAGCGGGAAACTTTGAAGGAATTAGAATTAACAGGACTTTAAAGGCGCTGACTAATTCAACGTTTACGGTTATATATTTATATATATACATAACAGTAAAACCCTACTTGACCGAACTCCGGTAGTTCGAAATTGCGGATAGCTAAGTTAAATTAGATATAATTTATTACTTGTGTTCGGATTATCCGAAATACCGCATCACTGGTGCTCAGTTTAGCCGGGATTTACTGTGTAATAAAAAGAAAACTAAGATCATACAAAAATTAAGATTTAAGCTGTTAGGCTTTATTTTTTCCTCCAGAATTTTTTTTTTCTTTTCAGAAATAGTGGGAGATCTAGATTTCAAATCTTTTGTTAACGTCACTTTCATAATACTGACGAATGTGTCCGTAAGCCGTTCTCTCATGTGTGTTTGTTCCATTCCGAGAAAGTAATTGTTCACGCACGTGTATGCAGACAGCATTGCACATTTTTGGTGCGCAAATCTAATAATTTTAAAGAATTTCTGGTGAGTAAAAAGCAAAAATTTGATACATCAACCTTGATCGCCAGATTTCCCAAATAATCTCCAAGTTCTAAATGTTATAAACCCAATTAATAGTTTGACATGCCTGGTCTAACCAATAATTGTAGCTTATTCAAAAATAAATCACATGAATTTTGTAAATAGCAAGCGTTGAGTTGCTGACTTGTTCACAGTTATGATCATCTTGGAATGGATTATATTGTAGACCTGTTAACTCTGATTGCTAAACCATTCCTTCACCTCTGACAAGGCGTGTATTAATCACAACTTGTGAATGTGGGGAATGCCAGGCCTTCACCATGGTTCGGATTCCACGTTAAACTGTAGGTCCTCAATTTCATCTCACTATCACCCTACCATTACACATTAGCACAAGTGCGTATATTCCGAACGGGTAGTAAAACACGATAATAATAATAATAATAAATGTTAACTTCATTTATTTTCAGATCTTAGCGTGCATTGCAATTTATTAATCAGGTTTAACGATCTCCTCCAACCCTTCATTTATCAACCCCTAAAAGAAACCTCACCCTTCGAATTTGAAAGAAACCAAAGTATCCAGATTTTGAAAAAAGTTGAACCAAAATAATTAGAATGTAAGCTAGAAGTTATATACACAAAGTTTTAGAAAATAGATGAAATAAATGCATAGCAATACAATTTGAATTAAAGAGTATTTATAAAAAAAAATCAAAACCAGCCGTTTTTAAAAGAGTCAGCTGCTTAATGCATTGTTTCTGGAGAAATGTATTTAAAGAGACATTTTCAAAAATCTCAGCGCCGATCCCTGAGCTTATGAGTGGCCCTACATGAAAATATATTTTAATGTTCGTAAATACCTATTAAAATCTGAAGTGAGTTTATTCTTCAAGTAAAAAAAAAACTATTGTGCATTAATTAAAGTTCCATTTGGGGAGGAGGTAGGTGAAATATTTTTTAACTCCTATTTAAACTGTAGTGCAATAGCCGCCTTGATTATTTATAAGTGAATTATCCGGTTTTCCCCACAATACATATTTTTTATCACCGTGTCTTATTACCCGTTCGGACTATGCACTTATTTATTAATTGCAAGTGGGTCCCGTAATATATCTTACCCCATTACCCCGTCACTACTTATAACTAACTGAGATGGTCTATATTCTAGAGTGTATTACTTCTAAATAAGCGTAAGCTACAATGTGCTACACTTGGAATAGTTCAGGCATCCCTTTTTTAAGTAGACATTGTTTGCTTGACAAAATACAAGCCAAATAAGGTTATTTAAGGAAATCATTAAATAAAAACCAGGCGTTGGTGGTGTAATGGTGAGCATAATAGCCTTCCAAGCAGTTGATCCGGGTTTGATTCTCGGCCATCGCGAATTTAATTTTAATAAGTAGTTATTTAAATTTAACTTTAATTTTTATTAAACTTAACATGATCTAAGGCAGCGGTTCCCAACGTGGGGTACGAGTACGCACAAGGGTACGTGCAAGAACTTTTGGGGGTAAGCGAAAATATTTGAATAATGGCGGAAAAAATTACATATGCCAGCAGTGTAATACAAATGTTAAATCAAAAGTTGTGAATTTTAACTCAACGCTATGATGAGGGGTGGTGCGGATTTTCTTTTATATTTGACTTTGAGAAAATGATTTATATTTCAAGTATAAAACAGTTTTATAGATATTAATAAATTAATTAAATAAATGATATACATGTATCTACTCATTATTCACCTTATTATTACATTGTTTTTAAGCCCATTACTAGCCCATTTATTTTCAGTTGCAACAAATAAATCCGAAATAAGCAATAACCTTTTAACTACACGTTTTACTCATATAAAGGGCACAATTTATGGCAATGAACCAGCAAGGGGTACGCCGGCGCAAAAAGGTTGGGAACCGCTGATCTAAAGGTTAATATCACACAGTAACGAATCTCAAGTGAACCCTTTTTTCAATAAAATCTTCTTTAAAAACATTTGGACTACAACAACAAAAACTACTATCCAACTTGAAATCGAACCAGTATGGCTAACATTTAACAGACATGAGGCGCTATTCTGTTGTAGGCAAATATTTAATTTGATTAAAATAAACTGCATCCAAATTTTAATTTTCTCATTTAAAGCTCTAGTTTCCCCTTATTTACTTATTCGCTTAACATTGACCATTATATACCGAAGAAATATCTACATATTTTCTAAAGAAAGGCAAATTTCAACCATGACATTTTGAATCCTCAGTCTCCCGTTGTAAGCCCAAACAAAACTGGTGCCTAATGTTGCCAACATAATTCAGTTAACCCCACCCTCTCCCTCATTCAAGTTTTTTTTAAACTAAAAATAAATCTGTGAAATTCTCGCAACAGTTTACCATTCACACTATCTGTCTTGTCGAACAACAAATCGCAAGTCACCACTACTATCATGTACCTTTCTCCCACTGCCTCATTCCCGACTCACACATCATGATACTGTTCACTGGTCAAAACAATGCTGCCAACTACACCACTGCAATATCCCAAAAAATCAAATTAAATTACTTTCAAATAGACAAATATATAACACTAAACTTTTCAACTACGATATTTCCATTGTTATTGTAGTTACATTCAGCACTGAAAAATGCCTTGCTCGATAACTTTAGGGTTTTTATAGTTATAAAATGATCGCTAGACATTGGAATCAAACCCGGTACCTCTAGGATTGACGAAAGAAGAACGTCATGTTTCCCATTGCCTAATACGGCAACGGAGAAAAAAATATTTAAGTTATTAATAATGTTGCTACCCGCTTCGGTGGTCGAATGGCTTAAGGCATCACTCTCGAAATAGACTAGACTGCCAATGGTGGGGAAGTTGGGGTTCAAATCCCCGTCGGGTGTTCTGAAGGTGGTCTTTACAAACTGGTTTTCCATTTTCCTTCTACGAAAATGTGGGTTAACTTCCTATAAATTTAATCTTATTCATTCTTAACACATTAGAGTAATTAGTGCATATGCGAACAAATCGAACAAATAGTGGGACGCGATGAGAGAAAAAAAACGGAAATTGTTACAATTAAAGTTACAATTTTTAAAAGTACCTAGTGATAAAATTATTAAGTTGGTTACACTGGAGGAAAAGAACACGGACTAAAAAAAAAGCGAACAAAGATTGAGTAAGCCTCAGATTGAACCAACAATTTTTTGAAGAAAAGAAAACTACTGCTCAAAACTCACATAAAATGTCGGTGAGAGTTTCGATAGTTATAAACGAGAAATAAAATAAAAAAAACTAAAGGGAGGAACTGAACAAACAACGTACGCATCGACCCCATATTGATTTTGAAAAAGTTTCTGTTTACCACGATATTGCAAGTTTTTTTCTAGTTTCTCTTTTTTTCTTGCAAAAAAACAAGTTTCGAAGAAAGGAAAAGGCTGTCTCTTAGATTGATAAAAAAATGTTTGAGATTATGTTTCTTTCGAGAGCAGTCTACATGTCCTGGCTATATTTCATTATCAAGGCCTATGTAATTTGATTCAAAATGAAAAGGGGGGGGGGGGTTGGAAATGAAGTCATGGTTTTAACATTTTATTCATAACTAGGCCTACATTGGAGCACCTCATTACATAAAGCTTGAGTTATACTTATTCAAACTAGCATTCCTTTGTTCTGGCTTTTTATAGGAAGAGCCTTTTAGAAAAAACAAATATATTTCCAAAATTGATAGTATTTTATTATATTATTAATGTTATTTTATAATTATTGATAACACATATTAGAAATTATAGCTAAAGATCACATGAATAGACGTATGAATACATGAAAGTAAATCTAATACTAGATTTCTTCCTATGAAAATCGGACCGCACTAGCTTTTCTAGCTGTCGGTTAAGGCACCTTCCGATTAAAACTACAATTAAAATGTTGCCATGAATTTTGAAAATAGGTAATATAGTTAAAGATAAAATGCACAAGCACTCCTCTAGAGAGAGGGTGAGAGTCCAACAGTATTAATTTAAAAAAAATCCAATTGGCTCGGCCATGATTCAAACCTCAGCCTCCTAGGTCACATTAAAGTATATTTTAGCGAGCTAGATATGCTTAAACAATAGTTATGTTTTAAATTTGTTTTAAATAGTATTGGACAAACTGTAGTCCTGCCACAATGATTCTTAATGAAAATAACTAACATAAAGTATTTTACTTGACAAAAGAATTTTATGGGTGGGAATCGAACTCTGAGATAAAATGTTTACAGAAAGTCATAGTATAAATATTAAGAAGAAATAAAGGAATTGTTTAGTATTGTGTAGCTCCGGAAAGAATATAAACTTAAGATAATTATTAAAACAGTGAATGTTTAGAGGTTGAATTTATTTTAAAAGAATGCGATGGCCGGGAATCGAACCCGGATCAACTGCTTGGAAGGCAACTATGCTCACCATTACACCACCATCGCATGTTGATGGTAATACTAATTATATCAAACTAAAATAACTGTGTTGTAATGTTTAAAAGGAAATTAATATTGTAATTGTATAAGTTAAGTCCAAATTATGTGGGAAAACGGCCCGTATTTAAAGTTTGTAAGATACCGGGCCTATAAACACTGAATAAATAAAAAATATATATAATTAAAATATCTCAATTCAGCAGTATTTCCAAGTGATTTATCAAGGCTAGTGTTCAATGCTTTAGAACACGAGGTGAAAATAATGCTGGCTATAAAATCTATTATTTATTTTTTAATTCGCTTCTTCTGTTTTACCCGCGATATTCGTGTCAAACTTCCTTCCTATTCTAACTGTCCTATCCAATCTAGCTGCCCCTCTTCCCCTCCTTCTACTTCTTTCCCCCCATTTCTCCTTGCCTTGTCACTACGATGACAAGACAAACCATCATTTCTGTTTTACTCGTGATGTTACGAATGAATGAACTCACATCTCGTATCTGGGTCATCGGGAATGTTGCAGGGGGTTGGGGGCACTGCAGAGTAGAGGATCATTCTACCTTTGCGAGATTAACTCGTTTCACAGGTTCGCATCAAACCAAACAGGCAGAACATCCCGATTGCATCAATGCATAGTTGTATCCAAGGAGATTTTGGGAGAAGGGGTAGAGGGGATTCAACCCGCTCCCCTTTAAAATGATAGGCGTATTACTATAAAAATAATAATTGATGAAATTCAGAGTTAAAATATTAAATACAGTTCATAATCAAAAGTGTACAACTTTTTTTGTGTGTGTTTAAAACTACGAACTATATTTATGCAAAACACTATTCTGTTGTTAGACTTTTTATGTAATTATAGGGAAATGGGAGTTTGTCTTAAAAAATCATGTTGACAAGTGACAACCAAAATAATAACAAATAAATTTGAGGGAAAATCAATTTTGACTTGAAAAATAAAGTTCAATCGACTTAAAATTTTAACCAAATAACATTCTTATTTGACGAGAAATTATGTTTCTACTTTGTGTGTGTGTGTTTATGTGTGTGGACCTATCGACAAAACAAATTTCAGAAAAATAAAAACATATCTTTGAAATGCTTTATCGTAGATTATGATACAAAATCATCCAGAAATGGTGATAAAAATGGAAAAACTATCAAGTTTTTTTAATGCTTTGTAACGATGGGGATGCCAGCAATTAATTTCAATTGTGATCTATTCTGATAATAAACGAAGTCAATATACAGATATTTTGTTCAGTTTACTGTGATTTGCGACCTGTAGTGTGTTTACATATGTGCGTAGCTACAAAACGAACGGGAAATTACAAAGGGCAAACATAATTGTTTTACTTTTTTTGACATAAAGATGGAAGGTAAATAAATCGAATTCAATTTTTATAAACACGTAAATCTCGATCTGCTATTTCATAAAAACATAAGTTTTTATGTGAGTTGAGAAAGTTATTTAAGCAGTTGAGCTCATTTTATTGACATATAACGGTAAGAATACATAAACTTGAGGGAGAGTATTGCACAGCTAGTGGAACTACGCCGAAGAGCAGGGTTATGGGTGTGCAATGAATATACTTTCATATGATATGAGCATATTGTTAATTAAGAAAATCTGTCAATAAATATTTTCTAATTACTGCAATTGATTTGTACTAAAAAAAATACCTTTGTTATATTTATCAACGAATATTACTACCTGTTCAGGTTATGAATAAATGATAATTACTATAATGGAGTGGATATGGGGAAGAAAGCAATTTAGAGGTAATCTACCCGTAGTTGCGTGGAAGAAGAGTGGGAAAATATTTAAGAAAACTACCCTCAGAAGACCTGATCGGGATTCGGGCACCGATCAGACCCGTCTAACACAAAAGAGATGCCTTAAACCATTCGGCCACTGAAGCGAATAGCTTTGTTATTGTTTCAACTACTATACTATATTGAACAATTTTGAAAATAATCAAATTCTACTATTGCTTCTATAGCTTCCAAGAAATAAAATATCAACAATCAATACTTTTCATTTTTCGGGAGGTTTAGATGTGTTAATTTGTTTTTTAATATATATGTGAACATATTGGAAATAAAGTTCACTTTCTCAACCAAGTGATTATATCAACACATGACATATAAACTAAATTAAATCTAGAACATAAAAAACACCCAACCCCCAGCCGTTAATTCATCACTGTGAAAGGGGTAGTTTAAATGTATCTAATTATAAATTTTACGGTTGTGCCGGGAATCGAACCTAGGATTCACATCTCAGTAGGTAGATACGCTAATCAAGTAATAAATGGTGGTAGAACAGTCTAAGGCATTACTCTGGTGTTGGACTGGACTACCTTTGACGGGGAGGTAGGGGTTCGACTTCCCCTCAGGTGTACTTAGGCCAGTTTTTTCTAAATTTTTTCCCACTCTCACAAGATTCAAATGCGTGTATACTTCTTCTAAAACTCAATATTGCTTATTCCTAAAACAGCGTAATTGTTTGTTATTCTTTCAGTATAAACTCGGAACTGTGCACTATTAACCATTATCTCATGTTATGTGTCGAAAAAAACAACCTAAATTTAAAATCTAAGAAGTATTTAATTGAAACAAAAAGAGTGCGATGGCCGGGAATCGAACCCGGATCAACTGCTTGGAAGGCAACTATGCTCACCATTACACCACCATCGCCTGTTCTAAGTGTAATGGACAATTTAGCTTACATTAGTTTACTGGTATTGTGTGACAACGGTAATAAATGCAACTATTCAAAATGGTTACTTTGTTTCTAGCCTAGAATGCGCTGACACCTGGAATATTCACGCTCTCACCTGGATAATCGAGAGTATATTGTAATTAAATACTAACTATTCATAGAAATATTGTGGGCCAGAATTTCTATCCCATAATAATATTTAGTTGGAATGTTTGTATTAAGTTACAAAAATACTCTCAATTATGCAGGCTGGTGAAATAAAGAAGGTGATTGCATTGATATTATTTTAAATAACAAAAGTAAATTCTCATTTAATAAGTAATATATTTAAAATACCATCACATCCCAAATATATTACTCCCTCATAAAAAGGTGTATTTTTGAAAAAAAAAAATAAAAAAAATTGTAATGTTTGCCAGACTACAAGGTCAAAAATAATCCTTCGGAACTCTACAAATTGTTCGAAAGCTCAGTTCGTATGTAGTTAAAAAATTAATCATCAAATTGTCAACATAAGCGCTGGAGGTGGTGGTGGTGGTGGTGGTGGTGGTGGTGGTTTCAAATCCCCCACCCCCTCCCCCAACCCCACCCCCACCCTAATCTCTTGCTGGATGAGAGCAAGCCTTAGGAAAATTGTGCAACGATTTAATCAAGATTCTCACGACCGGTAACATTGAAAAAGTTCCATTAGTCTCATCCTTTATTTGCACGGCTTAGTATTTCTTAATATCCACACGTTGAGTCCAAATAGTTCCTAATATATTGTTTTGTAGTTACGTGGGAGAAAGGGAAGTAAGTATAACCTTGGTAGTAAGCCACGGTGCTAAAAACAAGCTAACCTTTAATTCAAGCAAGTTGCGATGTTTTGACAGCTCAAATTACTAGGACTCTATTGAAACAATGAATAATTATATAAAATAAAAAAAATTGGACTGAAATAGTGATGACTGCACAATTATATTTTTCATGAAATGTTAATCTTATTGGTTAGCTTTTATAGGGCTGGGAGGAAGACATTTTCTTTACTTATTTTTACTTTTCTTCGGCTTCTTTTTTAAACTTTCTTATAAACATAGATATATATATGAATTTATATATTTATATATACACCACATACATAATTATATACACATAACCAAGCAAAGCCTAGAATGGAAATAGCATCATTTTGCCCCCCTGTACCCCCTCCCCTCCGTTCAACAGCAGTTTCCCATCGCCCGTGATCACGACAGGGGTACAATACGAGGATATGTGTGGACCCGGCTTAATCGAAGTGTTCTTGAAATTTACCAATAAAAATGACGGAAACTTCGCCCGAGAGAGCGAGAGGTAGGAATGGGGTTCGACCCCTCCCTCTACTGAAGTATATTTACAAGGTTGTAGTAGGAGACCCTGGTCGGAGGAGCTGGAAATGGGGGAAGGGAGGACGTGAGGGCGCCTCGATGCTCTGTAAGTGGCAGCAGCGTCGATTTACTGCCAGCGCCCGTAAGATCGGTCGAAGGCTATGCGTCACTTGAAGAGGAACTTGTTGTGCGTCACCCTCAGGGCTAGGTAACATCTTCTTCGGAAAAATGGACGCGCTCTTGCATCGTTTGAAGAAAAAAAAGAGCTCGAGGTCTAAAATATTTGTATCCTTTTTTATGTTAATTTTCTTTAGTACCGCGTTTTACCATTCGTTCAGGTTATGAGATTATGTATTAATTACTCTAATGTGTCACTAATAAGGTTAGGTTGAATTTAGAGGAAATGTACACGCATTTGTGTGGAGAGAAAGAGTGTGAGAGAGAGTGGAAGATCATTTAGGGAAAATAACACCTTTAATACACCTGACCGGGATTCGAACCCCGATCCTCCCGTTCATCGGCAGCCTAGCATAGAAACAGTTAAACTATTAGGTCACTAAAGCGGGTCATCTATTTATTTATTCATTCAAAATGTATCTCTTCGAACATAAAACTAATATGACAATTATTGTTCTATAAAAAAAAAATAGCTATAACATAAAAATGTCGTCTTTATTTGGCCTAGGCCACAGAGAAGGATGCTCTTTTTTCAAACATGTTTTTATGATCGTGCTTAGGTAAAGTTTGCATTGTCATTGGAGTACGACGGCCGCCCTGCGATTGCGCTCGTTTGTGCACTCAGATTGTAAACTAGATAATATTTTCTATCTAAGATGTTGTATTTATTAATTGCAATAACTGAGTTGTGATTGCCATGGTTAGCTTAGGATTGTACACGAAGGAACTTTCAAAATTATGACATCTGGATGTTCACCAATAAAGTAAGGATGTTATAGCTAAATACGTCAAAGCTCGATTTAGTACATTACGAAATCAAAGAGAACAGAATATTATGAAATATAGCAATTACCAAATTAGTTTGACACATATTTTAATCAAATTTCTGTTAAATCTTATTTCTGTATTATCACTGTATTGATTTTTTTAAATAATATTGATTATAATTTTAGTTTCAAACTTATCCAAACTACATAAGATTTTTTTCTCTTTACTTTAGTAGATAATTTTAATACCAAACACTTAATAACTATAGCTGTGATTGGGTAAAGTTAAGAGTTTTTTTTTCATATACTTTGTATTGGCAACAATTTATTCACTTTACTAAACTCTTTTATTGTGATATAAATATTTATTTTTTAATAAAATCTGCAATTATTAATTGTATGAAAATATTGTTATATTATAGTAAAATAATCTTATACTGAAAGAGTTTTCAGTGTATTTATTAAACATTTATTTATATTCCTCTTTACTAAAATAATAAGAGATATTTAATTTTCCATACAGACACGAGAAGGTGTCGGACAAGTGTAATTGGACAAAACATTAGGAGCTTTTTGTTGTGCAATCCTAACGCGCGTTTAGGGAGATAAGCTTCATTTTCAGACTTGATTTTATTATAAACTGATTTAAAACCGATTTGTTAACTTTCATTGCACATTAATATAAAATAATAATACTGAAACTTAGTACCCTTTCGGGTTATACGCTTAAGTACGAAATACGCTTATGGGTTAGGATTTGAGAAGGTTATATATAGAGGACGTGAACCCATATTTGCGTGGAGGGAGAGTGGAAAACGATTTAGGGAAAACCACCCCAGTTCAACTGAGCGAGATTCTAACCTCGATCTCCCCGTCCTCGGCAGTCTAGCTCAACACGAAACTAGTGAGTTAGCTAACTATGCCGCCTAGGCTGGTATTAGTATAAGATAATGTTGAATATAATCATTCCAGTGTTTAAAATAAGGGGGTATTACCGATACCAAATATATACCTAGGAAACTCTTTCCATTGTATTTTCCATGCTTTTAACTTTTTTTTTTAGTTAATAAAGTAGCATATCATTTGTGTATTTTGTTTATATTAATTTGACAACAAATTGTAAAAATAAATGCAACCTTTACAACTTAAGTATTTAATTTTAATTACTGATATATTTTGTGCGTTATGTCTTACTTCTCACTACAGCAATCCGCGAATTTAATCCAAAGGATAAGGAATGAGGAAGGTAAAATGTTGTGGAAATGTGTCCGTATTTGCGTTGAAGGAGAATTATAAGCATATTAGGAAAAAAACACTCTCAGTACACTCGATCGGGATTCGAACACTGAAACGCCAGTTATTTGCAGTCCAGTCTAACGAAGAAGTGAATCCTAAAGAATGGTGACCGCAGAAGCTGGTCACAAAATATTTAATAATCCATTTAAAAGTGCATTTCCAAGACTCGTGTCTCTTACGTTTAAACTGTAGACGCACTGGCATTGTATATTTGGGTCCAACACTCTAAATTGTTTGAAAAGTTTTGTGTAATAAAAGAGGGGTGAGGCGGGGCTAAGGGACTACCGCTACCTGGACTATTGTACTCGGAGAGACAGCAATTCTTAGCTTGCCTTTCTCACGAGGAACATTTTGTAAGTGAGTTGTTTTAAAGAATTCTCACTTGAAAGCGCTGTTATCACTGGATATTTTAAGTTCTACCTGAGTCTAGGAGCGCAACAAAACTCCCGTAAGGCTGGGTATCTGTTATATCCTTGTCTGTGGCTTAGGCTAATTAATGTAAGCGCCTTTTCTTAAACTTACGTGCTATTAATATAATAATTTGAACTAATTTATAGTTTGTCGAAAACAATATTATATATTTAACACAGAGCTCTTCACATAATTGTACATGCATGGACACACTAAAATAAAATAAACGAAGACTGCAAAACTAAATAAAGGCAGGACATTTCATATTTTATACTGTGCTTGTAGATTTAATTTGCATATATAAACATTTTTTTAAACTATGAAATATTATAAAATGATTGACACAACACAATACAAATATTATGAGATATAATAATTAAAATCTGTCTTTTTTTAACATTATAAAAAAATCAGATGAAGCGATAATTATTCCACTACCAAGTATTATTTCACGGCCTAATGAATTTTCTTTGTAAAATGGACCCATCCTGCGTCGTTTGAAAAAGAAAACAAGATTTTTAAAGTTTAGTTTTTTTTTTTTTTTTTTTTT